>JAWNOC010000020.1:8237500-8510000 GCA_035046325.1 Drosophila niveifrons
ATCAGCTTGCTCAACAATTTCTTTGTCAGCCTCTCTCATAACTTCTCTGTCAGCTGCTTTAAACTGCTTTAGCTTCAGCTCCTCGTCTCTTAAAGCTTCGTTTAGTGACTGTGAATTTCAAAGTGATTTGCTAATTTCTCGCAGGCTGCAGAGTTTCTTCCCCCCTCTCTGAGGCTGCAATGTCGCCTGTCTGTCTGTCCGTCTGCCTGTCCGTCTGCCTGTTTGTCTGCCTGTCCGTCTGACTGTTGTGGTTTCTAATTGCTTGTCAATTGTGCAGATGGCTGACCAACAGTTGCCACATTCATTTGGGCAAATGAACAGTTGCCATTGGAGCGTGTGTCAAGCCAAGGAGAGAAGGTAGATGGAGGGGAAAGGGGAGGAGGGGCGACAGTTAGCAGGGCTGTATTGTTGTGTTTGCAAAGTTTCTTTACATGCACGCATGTGTGTGTGTGTGTGTGTGTGCAAAGTAACACCATTTAACGCTAATGTAAAGCAAACACTTTGATGTATTTGCCTTGTTTGGCGAGCAAGTGTGTGTGTGTGTGTGTGTGTGTGTATACCCGCAAGTAAAGTCTAAAGTATATTTAGCAGCATTTCCTTATATGTGCCTAGGAGGTGTAAATGTGTGTGAGTCTGTGTGTGTGTGTTACGATATTTGCACTTGTATGTGTATTTTTCATTAACTGTGTTTGGCGTTATGACAACGTCGCGTTGTCCGCCGCCTTTCTCCGCCTCCCTCTGCCTTCTTCCTCCCCTTTCAGTATGGCCATTACATTCAGCATGTCCATAATGTCCTCGCCCCTCCCCACACTTTCCCCCCCTCCCCCTGAACGTCAACGTGTTGTGTGTGCTTACCTGCAAAGTATGCCAACATGGCGGTTAGGACGACGGATATGAATATTAAGGCGATGCTCAAGCATTTCCAGGAACATCGGTGTTGACAGCGTTTATCTATGTGAAACCTGCAAAGAAAAGAAACAGAGACACCATCAGTAAACGTAAAGAGAGTGAGCAAGAGAGAGAAAGAGAGAGAAAGGAGGAGGAGACACAGCTCGTGTTAAGTAAATTTTGCAATGCATTTGTAATTAACAACTGGCAAACAGAAACTGTCCTTAATAGAAAGCAACAAGAGCAGCAGAAAGAAGCAGGAAATGGTGTGGAATTGAGCAGAGTGAGAAGAAAAAGAAAGAGAGAGTGGGAGAGAGAGAGGGAGAAAGAGAGACTGCTGCTGGCGAGTTAAAGACAGAAAGAGAATGTTAAATGTTGCCCGAACAAGTCGCATTCAGAAGTCAAGTTACATTGACCATTTTGCCTGCAGCTTCTCCTTTTTGGTGTATCACAAAATTTAAAAGTTTGTTGCACTCGTTACTTTTTATACACCAATGACATGCACAGTTTGCTGAACTCGCTATTTTTTTAGGTGATTTCCTCCTTTGCTTACTCGCTACTTTTAAGTAGTTGCTACTTTGAAGTTACTCGTTACACTTTTTTGTAAAGTTGTGGAACACTCGTTATATCATCTTTTCGATTCGTTACTCGTTGCTTTGTGCACTCGCTGAATTCATTCGCTACTTCTCGATAGTAATAGTTCCTAGTTATTTTTTGAAGCATTCGTTACTTTGTTGTTTCTATCAAGTACTCGTTGCATATACGCACTCGTCGCTTCTTGTTGTGAAACACTCGTTGTATCACCTTGCCTTTTAATTAATTGTTTTTAGTGTACAGCATTCGTTCCAAGCAATTTATGCCGCATTCGCTACTTTTAGTTACTCGTTACTCTACTTGATTCGCTAATGTGTATAACAGACTTGATAATTTCGTTTCTTATTTAACTCGCACCCCACTTTTTATTTCTCTACTTTTCTGCTACTTTTTAACGAAACAACTCGTTACTCGTTACTTCTTCTTTTTGCTTTTTCTCTCTTTGCAACTAGCACTAAGTTATTATTAACTTGGCAATCAATTTGAAAGACCTTAACGCACTCGTTACTCTGCAATTAGTTGCAGCTTATCACTCGCTAGTCGCCACTCGAATTCACAGCCTTAAAGCAGGTATTTAAATGCGTCATCTCTCGAAGCTAAGAGCTTACAGGCATATGACAGAGACAACCGCAAGGCAGGCAACGAGAGAGGGGGGGATTTAGTCGCTTGACATATCACAAGGACCGCAGAAACCAACAAAAGACACACACACACACACACACACACACACACACACACACACACACACACACACACACACACACTGCGTATGTATATAGAGGCAGAGCGAGTGAGAGGGAGAGAGAGAAAGAGAGCGAGACGAATGAGTTTGTCAACTGTCAACTTTTTTAATAAAGCAACGCAACGCAAAATGATACACAACTTACAGCGAGAAAGAAGAGAGAGAGAAGAGGAGTAGAAGGCAGATAAGGGGAGTAGGCTCACACACACACTCACACACACACACACATGGGTGTTAATCACACCGAGCAGCTAGCAAAAAGCAAAGCCAACTCTACTCTACAGCTGCTTTAGGCCAAGGCAAAGCAAAGCAAAGCAAGGCAGTTCGTTTCCGAGTTTCCTCTGTCCTTAATTGCATAAAAGTTGTAGAAAAGATTCTGTTTACCAAGCGGAAAAGAAGCAACGAGACGGCGATGGAGAGGGAAAGGGAAAGGGAGAGGGGGGAGGGAGAAAAAACTCTGAATGTAAGCCATAAAGAACCATCCTCATATGCTGTGCAAATTGGAAAACTAATGAACCTACTTGACCCGAGATAGTTACACACATGGCATAAAAGTCAAGCATCGCTCGCTCTCACTCTCTCTCTCTTTCTCTCTCTCTCTCTCAGTCATGCTTATTTCCTTAGCTGCTGCTACAATATTGAAAAACTTGTCAAGCCAGCGACTAAATGAGCTCGGTTATTAGCCTATTTAAGGCAGGAAGCTCGCTAAGCGACAAAATTGTGCAGCTGTCATTTGAATGGCAAAACCTAAAATAGCCTTAGCCACTTCATCACTCAATGCAACGCAATTTGATGGCAAAGCAATATTTGTAAGCAAAGGAAGGACTTCAAATAGAGTTTAATAAAAAGACAATTTTATAATAGATAGATAGTGAAAAGAGAAGTTGAGTTAAGGAATTTACTCAAATTGTGTGACATTAAAATGATAAAGAAAAGCTGAAAGATTAGGATATGCATAGATATAATATAGAGAAGTAAAATAAGAAGTTAAGGGCTGTAAAATCTACTAGGTATTTTAAATATATAACGAAAAGTTCAATAACTTTAAAGGTAGACTAGAATTCGAATTAAAATGTTAAGCTAAATGAGAGCTAGTTGAGGAATCTGCTTAAGTTATGTGACATTAAAGTGATGAAGAGAAGCTGAACAAGAAGGTTACAAATATGGAGAAGTAAAATGAGAAGTTAGCTGCAGGAACAGAAATTAAATTAGAGAAGTAAAAAAGAACTGGGAGAAATTTGTCAAAGTTATATGATGAAGAAAAGGCGATAAAAGAGTTTAAGCATTTAGAGAAGTTCACAAATACAGAGAAGTAAAATGAGAAGTTAAGTGCTGCAAAATCTACCAGATATTTTCGATATATTAAAAGAAGTTCAAAAAGTTTCAAGGTAGACTAGAATTCGAATTAAAATGTTAAGCTAATGAGGAATTTGCTAAAAATATGTGACATAAAAGTGATGAAGAAAAGGCGATAGGAGAGTTTAAGCATTTCAAGAACTTCACAAATACAGAAAGAATAAAAATGAGAAGTTAAATGCTGCAAATTCTACCTAAAAAGCAAACGAGAAGTTCAAAGATTTGCAGACTACACAGAGAAGCTAAATTATGAAAAATAAATTACAAGAAGTCGACTAAAAATGTTATAGACAATTGATTGGCATGATCAATTAGAGATCTAAAAGTGAAGTGGAAGTTATGTCATAATAAAGTGATGCAGAGCAGCTGAAGAACAGAAGTTGTTTTAAGTATTTAGTTCACAAATCAAATATCAGAGAACATTAAATATACAACGAGAAGTTCAAAGAGCTGCAACTGAAAATGTTATAAGCAATTGATTGACATGATAAATTGGAGAAGTAAAACGGAACTGAGAGAAGAACTAAATGAGAAGTGAAGAAAAGAATGTCACATCTTCAGTCAATAAAGATCAAAATAAATAAGAAGCTAGTTGCAAGAAGTAAAACGAAAAGTTGCTTGCAAAAGGGACTTAAATGGCTGCTTGAATTGACCCTGAGTTGGGTACTTGTTAAATCGCCGAGTGACCCACATTGCTTGAAGCATCGAAGAAAGGGAGAAAGGAAGGGAGCAAAGGAGGATGGACTTACCTGGATGGTGAATATGGCGAATAATGCGGTGCATGCGCTGAGTGCGAATTACGCAATGGGAATCCAGGCATGACCAATGGCTGTGAGCCGCTTATCTGGCAATGCGGACCCGGTCCGCCGCTGCCCGGTGGTCCGACACCAACCGACACTTGGGGTCCACCAACACCTCCAACGCCTCCAACTCCGACGCCTTGACCGCCAACGCCGCCAGGCATTGTGCCACCGACCATTGGCATGCCGACGCCGACGCCGCCGCGATCGATGCCGCCATGGCCGATTGTGTTGCTGCCAGTTGACATACTTTGTGGCATCTGTTGTTGGTGGCCGCCCAATCTGTAAAGGACAACAAAAAAATAGGAGAGTGTGAGAGAAATGCCATGAGAGAGAGCGAATGCTTGTAATACGGAAATTAAAACATGTTCAACGTGTTTTTTTTTCGCATTTTTTTACAATATTTAAATCTTTTCTATCTATATGCATATTTGGGGGGGTTGAGTTGCACTTTATACAAAAAGCCATTGTTATTGTTATTGTGTTGTGTTGCTGTTATTGTTATTATTATTTTTAACGGTTAAGTGATGCGGAAATTTTAAATTAAAAAACATAAATCAATGCACATGTGTGTGTGTCTGTGTGTGTCCATTGTTTCATTATCGTTGGCCAGCAGCCGACTGCAGCGATGCTGCTGCTGCTTCTGCTGTTTGTATTTTATTATCGCTCAACATTAAGCGGAAATGCAGCTACAGACAGCGACGTCGACGTCGACTGCGACTGCGACTGCGACGCGAGCAGCATTCGATAACGACTTGCAGTTGTTGTTGTTATTTTTATTGCGGCCTCTGCAGTTGCCCATTTAAATATGCAACACATTTTTCTGCTCAGCTGCTGCTTGTTGTTTTTCACGCTCCGCCCGCAAGTATGCAACAATTTTTTTCGCTGCACTCGCTGCGATTCACACAAGACACAAAAGCGTAAAATTACCACACACACACACACTTTGATGACTTGCCAGCCAACCAACCAGCTGCTACAACATGCTGTGGTATATTCGCTATTACTCACACACACACACACACACACACACACACACACACATATGTGTTGGCGCTTCTTTTGCCGAAGCATTTTGTTAAGAGCGGCGCGCACAAAAGTATGCAATTAAAAATGCTGCCAGCGAAATTGCTGAAATTGCCGATTTGCAAAAGTATTTTTTCATATCATCGAAAGCCAGCAAAAGGTGCTTTTAGTTCAATCCAAGTAAATGGCTAAAATTTAAGCATTTATTCGCTATAAGTTGAAGGCTTAAATTGATGTAATTTCTTACTATAGGGATTGATGTTCTTTAATCTTAAATCTTAAGTGTTTCTGCCCTATAAGCTGTTGGCTCAAATAGAAGTATTTTGATGTTCATTAATCCTAAATTTCTTCTCTATAGCGGACAGACTTTTGTATGAATAACGCTTGATATTTTATGTTAAAATTTAACTATTTCTTTAGTAAATTAATTGGCGGTTTTAATGATAAGTTGAAGGCTTAAATTTAAGTATTGTTTCTCAGTAATGATTGACGCTATTTAATCTGAAATTAAAGTATTTCTTCTCTATCATAATTGATGGAATTAAATGTTAGGTTGAAGGCATAACGTTAAGTATTTATTCTCTATAAGGATTGACTTTAGTTAATGTTAAGTTAAAGCCTTAAATTTCAATACCTTCTCTCTATAAAGATTGAAGTTATTCAACTTAAAGTTGAAGGCTTAAATTGAACTATTTGCTTTGTATATCAATTGATGTTAAAGTGTTCAGTTGAAGGCTTAAATTGAACTTTTTCTATACTATTTAAGTTATACTATTTAAGCACTTTTATTTACTTTCCCTGTGTTGTTTAGGTTCTTATGAAGTTGTACAGTTTTTTCTCGAAATACAAATTGCCTTTACTTAAAAGTTTTCCACTAGCTTTCGATTCAACAATAAATCGCCAGAATTGCGCTTAAATTTGTATTTGTATAATCGATCGAAAGCTAAGCTCTGCAGTTCATAAATTTTGTCCTTTAATGCTTGTTTGGCTTTAAGGCCAAAAACTGCCAAAATTTCTCCTTTTATTTTACTCATTCTTTTCTAGCTTTTTTGTTGGGTGGGAGTTTGTGACATTTTTATGTGTAAAGTATGCAATGCTCTTATTTATTTATAACTATAACTTTAATGGTTTGTGCGCGCCATTGTCAAGAGATTCATTCTCTTTCTCTTTCGCTCATCATCATCATCATCATCGTCATCACGAGTTTGTTCGTTTTTCGAGTGCATTTGACATATCACATTTGGTTCGCTCTTGTCAAAATTTTTGTGTGTGCTTTGGACGCCATTTTGGCTTTGTTATTTATGGCCATGTCAAGCGGTCGCCAGCTGGTCAAGAGAGCTGCTCGCTTCCTCCCGAAATCCCCGCAAAACGCAACCCACTTGGTCATCAGCGTGGCCTGCATTTGACATGCGGTTGCGGGTGCGGGGCCAAACAACTTTTTGGTCTCTTGTATTTCTAAATTCTACACTCTTCACTCTCCTCTTTATTCCATTTTTTTTTGTGTTGGCCATTGGCAATTGGTAAACCGGAAAACGGGTCGACAAAATGGTGATTGGCGCGCTCAAAAATCTGTTTCGACAAAAAGAGAGCGAGAAAAAAGAATCAACCATAATAACAAGCAGCCTAAACCAATGCAGATTGTTCCCCTTTCTCCCCTTGCATTCTTCACTTGCTGTTGACCCCAAAAAACAAATCCGAAATTTGCAAATCAACCCAAATATCAAGCTGCAAATTTACGAGAAAGTTCGAGTTGCCAGCCAGATCAGCGTAATTTATACTACACACAGAGACACCGCTCCCCCCAAAAAAGTATGCAATGAAACAATGAGTGAAAGCGCTGAACAGATAGAGAGAGAGAGAGAGAGAGAGGGAAAGAGTAGACAAAATGAGTGCAAAAGCCGCTTACAACAAAATCAACGGCAACAGCAGGCGGCCTAGACCCGTCTTCTCCTCTCTTGCCCCCTCTCCTTCTCACACCACGCCATGCACAAGATAAATGTGCCACTGTATGTGTGTGTGTCAGTGTGTGTGTGTGTGTGTGTGAGGCAGCTTAGCAAACGCTAAGCCAGCGAGCGAACAGCGCAAGCTGTGCCTGTGATTTATTAGCAACAATAATAGAATTAAACAATTTAAATTAAGTTGTAGCCAAAAACCATAAACAGTCTGCCAAGCGAACGAAGCGACGACGGCGGCACCTCTGTGCCACAGTGCCACTGTGTGGCATGCCACACACACAGAGGAGTGAGGAGTAAGCAACACAACTTCACACGCAACGGGGCGTACCACAAAAACAGTTTTGTAACAGCACAAAATTGCAGTGTATCGTAACCAAAAAGAGTCGCACTTTGGCCACTTGACAATTCTGCAATTTCGGCTTCTCATGTGTACCCAAAGAGATTGAGCAGAAGAATTCCGATGAATGAATATTAATGGAAATACTAAGAAATACTAATTTTACAAATATTGAAAGCTAAACAAGTACATTACCAGAGTAAAGAATTGGTTGGTTAATCGAAATAATTTATGTTTCTAGTTATTAATAAAGTTGTAAAACATTTAACGACATACAAGTTCATTACCAGAGTAATGAATTGGTTTGAATATAAGGAAATTATACTTTCGTAATCTCGACTTTATAAATCTATATACTATCTAACATATAAGTAGTCAAATTTTAAAAGAAATACAAGTGTATTACCAAAGCGATGAATTGGTTTAGCATAATTCGTTTGCTAAAACGATTTATCATGGATTTCTAGAATTGTAAGCTTGAATAATTCATATAACGAACATAGCTTTATGTTTTATAAAGTTCTACAATTCAAAATCAGATGTAAGTGTGATAATGTCAATTTACCAATTACTAAAATTGGTATATATTGTATATTGGTATATTGGTATATTGGTATATTGTATATTGGTATATTGTATATTGGTATATTGTATATTGGTATACTGTATATTGGTATATTGTATATTGGTATATTGGTATATTGTATATTGGTATATTGTATATTGGTATATTGTATATTGGTATATTGTATATTGGTATATTGGTATATTGTATATTTCATACATATTAGTCTATAGGTATATTTTAAAAGAAGTTTGATATCGATGTAGCAAACACAGAATCAGTATATTTTAGTATTTTTTGGTATATTGAGTTGGTATATTTCAGCTTTCGATTTAGCTTTTTACCTACATATATATAAGGAGTATTTTCAATGTACATAGTTTTCTATCAATATACCAAGTATTGAATTTGGTATATTTTAATGTTTTTTTGGCAGATTTATTTTAGTAAATTTGGTCTTTATATTATATATTGAATGTAGTTTGATATTAATATACCAGGCAGAAACTTAGCTATATTTTTGTACATCGGCATATTTCAAAATACTCTATGGTATATTATGAATGTGATTTAGTATATTTTTGGTATGTTAATTTGGTAGCTTTCTGAACATTTTTGATTTTTGTATATATTTTGAGCTTTCTCTAAAATATGCTTTTCATTTTATGCATGCCTCGAATTAAACTCGAGCTTAAAGAGCATTGAAAATTCGTTGCTGTTTTGACAAGCAGGCAACGATGGATTCACTTGAGTAGCGCCAAGAGTGAGATAGAGAAATATAAAGAGAAAGAGAGAGAGAGATAGGGAGAGAGAGAGAGAGAGAGGGAGAGAGAGAGCTGGAGTTTGGGGCACATGTGTGCAATAGTAACGCTTCGCCCTGGGGGCATTACAAATGCTTCCTGTGCATAAATGTGGCAGCAATGGCAGAGCTCTGTTTCTGTCCTCTGTCTGCCTCGCTTTTATGTGGACTTCTCTAACTGCGACTGTGTGTGTGTGTGTGTGTTTGTATATATCCTAGGCATTATTACTTGCTGTTGCGATTGCTGTAGCTGTTGTTGTTGCTGTTGTTGCTGCTGTTGTTGCTGTTGTTGCTACTGTTGCCATTGTTGACCAGCCCCAACACAGTTTGACCCCGAATCAGTCAAGCTTCCTTCTGCCACCCGCACTTAACTCGCTCCTTCCCCTTTCCCTTCCCCCCTCCACCCTGCTTGACATGCGCCCTCATTTCCGCAGCACTCAACGCAACCGCTTTTTTTTTTCATCCTCCCTGCTGTTGTTGTTGTTGTTGTTGGTGTTTTGCACATGCAATGTGGGAGCAAAAAAAGTGTTGCATACTTTTGAGTGTGGGAGCAAAAAACAAAAAAAGTGTTGCATACTTTTGAGTGTAACGCATTTTGCAACTTCAAATAGCATTTTGTAGTTGTCGCTGCTGTTGTTGCACTTGTTGTTAGTGTAATTGTTGTTGCCATAGCAAATTGTTTGTTATTATTTTTATGCTGCTGCTGCTGTTGCTGTTGTTTTAAGTGTGCATTTAATTTAATTTTTATTTAAATGCAACACGCATAAAAAAGAATTAAAAACCTTTTTGTAACAATTTTAATGTTTTCAATGTTTTTTTTTTTGTTTTTGCTGCTGTGCTGAGTGTGAAGTGTATGTTTCTTCCCCTTTCCCCCCTCTGTGTGTGTCAACAACGAGAACTATAACAAAATAATTGCTTACTGTGACACACATTGCCCCAGCTTCAGCTTCAGCTTCACTCAAAAATCACTCGACAAACAGCAGCAGCAAAAGCTTCAGCTTCAGCTTCAGTTCTCAATTGAATTTTTATGAGTTTTCGTGTTTGCAAATTAAACGCAATTTAAGAGACGAGATTAAAACACACACACACAATGACAACTACAATGAAAATGTCTGATTTAATATATATATATTATATGCAATTGTAAATGAGTTTGCTAACATTTATTTCGAAATAATATATATATTTTTTGCTTATACTAAAATGCATTTTGTGATTTACTTTCGCATAATATATTATTCCGTTTATTGAAGTTGCATTTTGAATGCAAGACTTTTTATTAGATTCGCTTTAATATTTTCCATTTATTTTTTTAGAGTCGCTACACATAAAATATAAAAGGAAAGAAGACTTCTCCTTTGTTGAAAATCTGGTATATATTGCATATCTGTGGTATATTTTAAATGTTGTAGTATATAAATATACCAAATATATTTAAATATCGACATATTTTAGTATTTTTTCAAATCAGAGCATTTGGTATATTTCAAGTATTAGTCGATTTGACTGACAATCTGGTATATTTTGCACTCTATGGTATATTTAGAATGTACTAGTATATCAATATACCATATATATCATTTAGTATATTATGAATACTTTTGTGGTATATTAATTTGGCATATTTAGGACAGTTTTGCCTATATCAATATACCATATATGTATATTCTTTAGTATATTTTTAATACTTTTGTGATATATTAATTGTTTTGCCTAGCGGGTATCTCACAGTCGAGCACACTCAACTTGGTTTTTTTAATTGAAATTCCTGCGCATTTCTATAAACCTTTAAATTATCTACGCAATATGGTTTTTTGTTTTTCTTTTTTTGCAGTATTTTCCTATGCATTTTCGCATTTCGAATTAAACATTTTAAATGCAAGTCTTTTATTTTAGTTTAATTCTTTATTTTTATTTTGTTTTGTATTATTATTAAATTGCCTTTACATTCTTTCTATTCCTAAATTAAGTATTCAATATGTTTTTTTATTTTGTTGTAATATTTTTGCCTATTTATTTTCCATTTGTAACTAAACCTTTTTAATGCAAGTCTTTTTATTACATTTGCTTTAAAAAATTCTTTTTTAATTTCTTTTTTTTATTTCAACTATTTTGTTTTCTCTTCTTTTTAAATTTCAACTATTTTCCTACCCAATATGTTTTTGTTTTTTTTTTCTTTTTGTAATATTTTCTCTTTGCATTTTTCATTTGGCACTAAATAAATTCTAAAATGGCGCGTAAATATTTTGAAGTAAATGCACATTTGATAATATATTTTTGGCATTTTCATTTGAAACTGTTGATGACTTGATAAGCTTGCAATTTCAGTTATTTGTATACATTCAGTGAGTGTATTCATATACACTCAGTTGCGATGTTCATTTCCAATTTGCTAAAGCTGTCCCTCAACCTTCACCTGTCAATCCCGACTCATATTTGCACACTCGCACTCACACTCACACTCACACTCATAGTTATTCACACACTCACATCACACTGAGATTTGAAGCTGGGGCTGTCAGTGTCATTAAATGCTGTCGTTAAATCAAATCGCTGTATTCAGTTAGTGCAACTCAGTTTCATTTGCAAACACATACAGCAAAGCGAAGTGAGTAATGAGCGGGAGATAAGTGAAAGAGAGAAAGAGAGAGAGAGAGAGAGAGATAGAAGGGCAGCAACTGAGCCGTGTCGTGCTGCAGCCGAGTCCAATCAATTAGTTGCGCTGATTTGTTTGACAAACTGCACTCGCATTGTGTTCGTCCTCTCTCACTCTTATTGTTGCCATCTCTTTCTTACGCTTGTTGTTAGTGTCTGTATTGTTGCATTAGTCGCTGCGGCCACGTAGCATTTTATGTTTGTTTGTTGTCTTTTGTGCGCCAATTTCGCTTTTGTAATTTCGCCCACACCTAACTCTACGCTTCCCCCCCCCCTCTCCCTCACTCTCTCTATATATCTATCTCGTTCTTGGTGTGTGGATTATTATTGATTTCGCGCTTCATTTTTCTAGCACGTTTCCGCACAGCGTGTAATTTTGTTTGGCTTTGTCTACGCTCCCAAAGAAAACTTGCTCTACACCGCAAATCGACCTGTGGGAGACACTCTATCTCTCTCTCTCTCTCCCCCTCCTGTGTGTATGTGTGTGTGTGAAAATTTAGCGAAAATCACGTTTCGGGCGTTGTTAGTTTTGCGTTGTGCACGACTTCAGTTGACCCAACTCTCACAACTCTCTCGACAATGGTCGAAGAATTTGCCCGAAAAACTAACTTATAGTTTGTTCCACTTGCTGTCCATATATGTGTATGTGTGTGTGTGTGTGTGTGTGTTGCCTCATTCAGACAACTTTGGCAAAGCGGCGATTGAATCGCCAACAGGCAACTGCAGCAGCAGCTGAAGAAGGAAAAGCAAAATGCCCCCAAGCTTTCATTTTCCCCTCCAACTTTTCTCAGTTCGCTGCTATTTTTGTGTGTATTGCAAAATTCATTCATCATCATGTGCCTCGCATAACTGTTTTATTTTGTTTTTGTTATTGTTGCTTGTTCTAGTTTCAAATTTGACTAAAGTAGCCCGAAAGAGCGAAAGAGAGAGCGAGAGAGAGAGAGTTTCGTTTAGTTTCGTCAAGTTTCGCTCAGTTTCTCGATTAGTTTGATCGCCTCCCTTACATTTAAATGTTCTCAAGTTTCTGTTTAGTCGAGAGTTTGACTGCAATTGTTGTTCTTGTTGTTGTTGTTTCTGTTGTTGTTGTTGTTGGAGCATGCATAACTGCGATATGACCAAGTTAACTTTGCAACTGCTTTTCAATTGCATATCGAAGAACACACAACTCAATTGGAGCAACACGTTCAACGCTAATCGATAGCCCAAGTGAGAGAAAGCGAGAAAGCAGATGACAAGCAGTTGAATATTTGCAAAAGTGTGAATATATGAGAAGTATATTTAAAGAGAGGAAGAGTAAAAGAGAGAGAGAGAGAGAGTGAAATGGGAGAGAGATGCGAAATATATACCAAATGCAGTACTGAGTACTGAGTACTGGCGATAGAAAGGAAAGATGAAGATAAAAAAAGAGAGAGATAGAAAAAAATATACCGAAGACAGGACAAAAACATGGTTGATGAGTTTTAACTGATGAATAAAGACAAAATGTGATAAAAGAATCTTCATTTTGGAAGAAAGGCCAAAAATATTGGAAAAATGAAATCGAGTTGAAACTAAACCTAAGCACTTTATGCACGATCATAAGAATAAGACGACAAGCTAAGCTCAACCTCTAGAAAGAGACAGACAGACGGACAGTTAGAAAGAGCAAGCTATAGCTAAGGAGAAAGTAATATTAAAGCTGCGCTCAAGGGTTAAATTGAAAACAATGCCAGACAGCTAGATATATATATAGAAAAAAGTATAAACAAGACGGAAACAGTGCAAAAGAGATGGAAATGGAGTAAATGAGAGGGAGAGTGGGACGGAAAGATGCTAGACCATTGGTCGCTTCATTTCCGGTCGAGTTTTAAGCAAAAGTTTTGTAAGCAATCTGCAATCTGGTTTCCGGCTGCAAGGATAACTCAGTATTTAGCTACAATCCCAATTCCTTTCTAATGCTAATGCTAAGGCGCAGCGACTGCCTCAAGTCTCAAGTCTCGAGTGACAAAACTACCAAGTCTCAAATCTCTGCACACTTTCTCCACTTCCAACTCCCTCAACCAAAAAAAAGCGACGCTGCTAGAACAAAAGAAGTTTTTGCTGTTTAAGACAAAAGGCGCCAAATCAGCAAGAAAAATGAGACAGACAACAGAGAGTGAGAGAGGGAGAGAGGGGGTAGAGGGTAGAACGCAGGCAGGCAAATCAATTTAATTAGTTTCTGACTTTCATTTACAAATTATGCATAAATCTGTAGACAGGGCCCCAGAGACCATAAATTAAGCGCAGCAGTTGAGAAGACTTCCAACTTCAGGCTGGAGAGCGATGGAGAGAGAGGGAGAGAGAGAGAGCGCCAAAGTTGCTGGACAAAACAAAAACAACAACAACAAGAACAAACTTGTAACTAACAGGACAAGCAGAAGAAGAAGCAGCATCAGCAGCAGCAGCAGCAGTTGGCAAAGTGGAAATAGAAGTAGAAGTAGAAGATGGTGAAGAAGAAGACGCGACACGAACGAAGTGAAAGGCGAAAAGGGAGAACGAGAATCAGCGAGGGTTGGACGCAAAATTAATTTGCGCTTTTATTAAATTTGCTGCTTTTTTTTTCGTCTTCTACTTCGACTGCAGGAGAAGAGAGCGAAAGATAGAGAGAGCGGGAGCGTGAGAGGGAGAAAGAAGAGTTAGCTGCTGCATGCTGTGAGCTAAGGGCAATGGCAGGTAATCACGCCTGCACAACCCAAAATAAAAATGAAGCGAGACTGAAACTCACACACACACATACACATGAGCAATTTTTATCGAGCGTCAAAGCAACAAGCAAGCGAAAGAGATAGACAGAGACAGCGAGAGAGAGAGAGAGGGAGGGAGGGAGAGGGAAAGCATTCACGCAGCGCTGTCAAACGAATTGCAACCCCTTGAAACAATTTTTTATACTCGATTTATTTCCATTTTTTTCTCGCTCGTTTTTTACACGCATATTACTGCGTATATATATATCTCTATGTGTGTGTGTGTGTAATTTTCCTCTTTTTTTGCTTTTCGGAAAGTGTGCAGCGGCCCCGATTTGCACTTTGCTTATGCTTCAATGCACGCAACGTGCGGGGGCTGCAAAAAAAGGGTCAGTGGGTAGAGGGAAGAGAGGGGAGAGAAGGAGACGCAAAGGGACAGCCAAGTAGCGGTTGGCCCTTTAACACACACACACACACACACACACGCACAACACACGCATATTTGCAAAAAGAAAAGAGAAATATTAAAAAATTGTGAAAAATATGAAAGTAAAAAAAAATGGGGCGAAAAAAGGTAGAAAAAAAGCTACAGAAAAAGCAAAATAAAAAGCGTACAAGCTTGGTTAAAAGGGGAGCCCATTCAACAATCGACTAGAACAATAGAAACAATTATCAAATTTATTGACTTGAAGAGAAAAGTGAGGAAAAGTGAAGCGAGAGAAATGTGAGCAATGGGAAAGAAGGCAATCAACAGATCAAATATGATGGACAGACAGACAGACTGACAGACATACAGTTAGTTGCCTCATAAATGTGAGCTGAAGAAACGCAATCGAAATCTCTTAAAACAGAGCTAAGCAAAAAGTGCTTAAGAAAAAACTATTTTAAACTGGGAGTGAAAAATCTTGAAAAATTGAAAAGCTTGCAAACAAATTTGCTGGCAATAATTGTAGCTATACTTTATTTTTAATATCGTGTGTTAATCGCATTTTTCAAAAATATTATGCAAATCAGCTTAGAAAGTCAACTTTGTCAAAGCAAGACAGCTAATGATTTAGTATTATTCTTAAAATATACTGAAAAACACTAAAAAACATATCATATTAATGTACCGGAAAATCTACTCAAATATACTTAATCAGTATATCTAAAATACAAAAATATATCTCATCAATATTCCGAAAAATACTAATAATATACCTAACAAATATATCGAAAACATACTTAAATGTATATTTATTAATATTCCGAAAAATACTAATAATAATAATATACTAATAATAATGATAATACTAATAATAATACACCTAACCAATATACCGAAACAAATGCTTAATGATAGCTCATCAATATATATAAAATGTTTAAATATACGTAGTCAATATACCGAAAAAAAAAATAAAAATTTGCCCAATCAATATTCCGAAAAATACCGAAATTTTTAAAAGACTGCTCTTAATGTATTCCAAAGCAATAAAAAACTTTTTAAAAATGTTATAATACTTTTACTGTGTGAATTTAAATATTTAGCAATAGCAATTGCTTAATAGAGTTATTAAAAAAAGCTCACTTCGAGCAGCTTAAATATTAACTATTTCAAATTTGTTCTTCTGCTAATAATGTGCTTTAAGAAATGTTAAAAAAAAAATTAAATGGAAATATAAATTTAGATAGAATTAGATTCAAAGCAACATTTAATGCATTTTATAAAATATATGAAATTTGTTTGATTCAACAGTTTATATTATTATTACTACCCCAAAACTAGTAAATTTATTTCTTTATTTTTAGCATTCTATTAAAGCAGACCAAATATGGCATAAACTGTATTTTATATCCAATTTGGTTTTGATGCTGAATCTGATTTTTTTTTTGTGTGGTAAATTCATTTTTGTTTCTTAATTGTTTCCGCATCTTGAAAATCTCGCTTCCAGTTCTGATTCCGGCATAACTTTGGCTGCCTTCATCATGTGAGGCGTTTCCTGCTCCCTCCTCCTCTCTTTTCCTCCTTCTTTCCCTTGCTCTTCGTCTTCATCTCTCTCTCTCTTTCTGTCTCTTTCTAAGTGTGTTGTCTCTTTAGCTTTAATATTTGCCCAAGTGCATTGGGCATCGAGTGAAATCCAAGCGTGCAACCCAAAATGATCTAAAGAAAAGCAACAACAGAGGGGAAAAGAAGCGTGGCAAGCAAGGAAGGGGGGAGTAAGGAGTGAAGAGTGAAGAGTGGAGAGAAGAGTGAAGAGAAGTCTGGTATCAGTTACAGGCGCTCTCTCAAGGCAGATAGAAAAACGGAATGAAAATACAGCGAAAGCGAACTGGCAACAACAACAAAAGCAGCGAGTGGCTGCCACACAGTCTGTGTGCCACAGTTCCTTCCCCCTGCCCCTCCCCCTCCCCCTCCACTCTTCGACTGTTGCAACACACGCTGCCTCAGAGCGACGCCGCCATGTGACTAATAACACCCCGAGGGAGCAACAACAACGTCGACGTCGACGATGACTTGGAAGGTTTTCGATGCGAGCTTTGCGTTTGTGGCAACGTAGGCGGGGGCGGGTCGAGTGGGCGGGGCCGTGGGCGCATGGTGCGGGTGGCTGCAACATCAGCGACGACGACGACGACGGCTGCCAATGATCAAAGCATTTTTTTTGTTGTTCCTTGTTGCTTGCCTCCCTTTTGGCTGCCTCACTCTCTCCCTCTCTCTCTCTCTGCTTGCAACCTTTTTTTTTTTTTGCGCCACGCTAAATTTTGTTATGACGGCGGAATTAATATTATTAAGGGGCGATTTGCTGCCTCGACCTGAGCTGCGCCCTTTTTTTTTCCTCCTGCTTTTTGTGTTTTTCGCTTCACTCTTTTTTTTTGGTTTTTTGTCCGCCGTTGATAATTTAGCGTCGCCACCAGCAAAAGCAACAAAAGCAACAAAAACAACCGCCATCATTGTCAACAGCGTCGCGCTCTTGGCTTTTGTTTGACATTGCCCCCCAGCCACGCCCCTTTCCTCCCCCTTTGGGTTGCTGCACTTCGCACTTGGTTTATGCGCCTTATTAAATATTTACTGGGCTTTGAAAAGCGCCTTTAATTGTTGTCACTTGCAGTTGAATTATTTACACATAAGCAAAAAAATACTTCACTAACACAACTGCAAAATACTCTACAATATTTATAGTATACTTTATTGTTTACTCTAAAGTTTTGAGCTGCGCAAACGTGTCTTATCGAAGCTCGCTGTCTCAGCTCAAATAATTAATGTTCTGCCATGTTGCTCAATGCAAAAACAGCCGCAAAACTTCAAGAGAGAAAAACTTCATGGGGTCTATGAAGACATTATTATACTCTATAATGCTGCATAGTTCTTACTTCACAATACTTAAAATGTTATTAAAAAAGATGTGCTAAAATTTTGTATTTGGTTTTCCATACTAAAAACCACTTTATTGCATCGATTTAAAGCATTCTATATTCTTTTTCAGTATATAAAATATACTGCTTAATATAGTTATTATAAAATATTGAATTTCATATTGTGTTTTATATATTGAAAACATTTTTGTTACTTAGATTTGATGCATTTTACTTTATTTTGCGCATTTATGGCATAGATCACAGTTCACAGTATAAAAAATATACTGAATAAAACTATAATTATAAAATGTTGGCAAGAATTGAATAGTGTGTTTTACATTGATGCAATTTACTTAACTTTGGGCAATTAAGGCATAGATCAATAAGATTTTGGTATACTAAATATACTGACCAAGACTTTAAATTTGATTTGCAGAATTTTATAATAATTTTCTAAATTCTTTTTTAACAGTTTAACATATTTATTGAATTGGTCAAAAAAATATAGAATATTGTGCTTTACATTTTGAAAACTATTTTGCACACCGCTTTGGTGTAGTTTACTCTATTTTACACATAGTTTTCAGTATATAAAATATACTGAATAAAACATAAAACTTGACTAACAGTATTTTATAAAGCCTTCATTACACGTTTTAATAATTCTCATTTAGTATTGCTAAATATTGAATCCTAAAAAGTTGTTTCCATGTTATTAATGCAGAGATAAAAATATAAAAGTATTTAAATATAAAAAAAATATACTAAAAGTATTTAAATATTACAGAGAACTGTATGCATTTAAATAGTTTTATATTAAATGCTACTCATTTGCGTTACTTTCATTTATTTTTTTTTAACTGCACTTTTTTCTAGGGTATTTGCTAGTCGTGTGTTTAGCTTGTTGCAACATTTCCCACACAGCTTAGCCGCCGTTTTGTTGGCAAAGCAAAGCAAAGCAAACGCTGCAACGTCTCGCCTTAAACTTGGGGCTGAGGCGTGAAGGCGATGCGATAAGCGCCTCAAACATTTTTCGAGCGCTTATTAATTGTTTGTCGAGTGGCAAGTGGCAAGTGGCAAGCGGCAGGCGGCATAAGGTAAACGTCAGGCGCAGCGACAGCTTGGCAAGGATTAGACAGCGAAGCGAGCTTGCAACGTGGTGGTGGCAAGCGTTAAGTGGCATGCCACCTGCTGTGTGCTGTGTGCAGCCCTTTAAGCTGCAAATGTAAAGAAGTGTGCCCATGTCTCGCATGCAAAAAGTGTTGCAATAAAATCAATCGAGCTAATAACGGAAATTGCGCCACTCACAGGGGGAGGGAGGGGAAGGGGGAAGGAAAGTTACTGCCCCCTTTTTTTTGGAAGGAGGCGAAATCAAAGACGCCCAAAGGCAAAGCAATTTCCTCTACCCCAAGCGCAAAAATATTAGATGGAAATAGTTGCAAAACGACACGAGGAAATGATGCGAGAGTAAGGAACAGAGGGGGGGGGGAGAAGCGGGGGTGGAGGCGGAGAGGACAACACACAGCGGGTTGCCACACGCAGCACGTGGCCAATGGTCCTTCGTTTCGCTTTCATTCGATCACACAAAAAAAGAAAAACTGTGAACGAAGCGAAATACGACAAAATTATGAAAATGGCATTTTCCATTTTGCACCAAATTGAATTAGACGAGCCCAAAATCAAAACAAAAAAAAAAATATAAGGGGCAGCTGCAAGTGCAACAGCAACCACCCGAAACAGGACACGCAGGACATTCGAGTAAATCTCGCTCTTGGGCGTGGCAGAGTGCAGATTTTGACGTCCTTGCCTCATTTCGGCCTCCCCCAAGTTAATTTGCAACATAATCTTTTAATCTGGTTTTTGTGTCAACTGCAGCCAGAGGCAACAACAACAATATCGAAAAGCAACCAACCACCACCAAAAAGTGCTGTGAACCACCTTCGACTCGACTCGTCTCGACGGTGGTTGGAAATTTATGAAAAATTCATTAGTTCCATGGACGAGAGAGAGAGAGATGACATATGATCCTAATGATGCCCCGAGCGACCATCCAGAGTCCACTTTAAGTTTTTATGCGTGCGGTCGTCCACGCAACAGACAAAACAGAAAACAGACAACAGAAAGCAGGAAAAACGTAGAGGAACTCATGCTTTGCTTCTTCCAAATGATTCACCCACATAATGATTCACAAGTCTGATTCATTAAATGTGCTGTAGGCGAGAATTATTGGCAACTACAGGCGATAGGTGGCGCCAGTAAAGTCTTCTCTTGCATCATTCTTTTAAGTTTTTTGGTAAAGCTCAATTGTCATGAATTTTTTTGGAACAACTAGTTTAGATAATTACACAAATGTGAGTAAATTGCTATATCTATACATTAAATGTTTTAAAAGCGAGCATAATTGCTAACAACGAACGATAGATGGCGCCAGTTGTTAGTTTCATTTAAGCAAAATCAGATGTAAAAACAACTTTTCAATTTTCGATTCTAATAGAAGGCTGTTAAAACTTGGTGCTTCAGAGGAATGTTGCAGAAATACAAACTGCTGCATTTTGAATTATTATATTGATATATATTTGTATAAGATTTTAAATGCTTTCATAATTCCAAAGAGATAATCAATAAAAACTCGAACAAACGCAGCAAGAGGCTTAAACTACCGATTGCTAGGCAAGAGAATCTCAGCTTTGCTTTGAATGCACACAGCACACACTGCTCAATGAAATGTTGCTTGCCACACTTTGAGGCACAGAAGATGCGACTCAAACGCGATGGGATTCAATGCTCGATGCTCGTCTATTGAAAATGGAATGGAAGCCGTTAAGCTTATGAGAATATGCATTCAATGGGTTTATGCATGTTGATTGGAAAAGTGAATATTAACTTGTCTGTTGACCTGACCGTGCCACACACAGCACGCAGCATGCCACACGCAACACGCACTTGCAACAATGCAGCCTGCTAAAGCAATTTCCGACGGAGCGAGAAAGAGAGGAAAAAACACTGCGAAAGAAAGGAAAAGTCAAACGAGCACAAAAGGGAAATTCGCATAAAGCGCATCAACAAAAAATGAAAAAAGAAAATTGTTGATTTGCTTTGATTTACTTTACTTTAATCTGAAAAATCAATTTTTTTTCTTCTTTTGCTTTATTTTTGGGCTTTGCTTTGGCAGATATTTTGTGTATGTGTGTGTGTGTGTGTGTGTGTAGTCGAAATTCATCAAAATCCAATCAATCTTTCATTTAAACATTTTCATTTCGGCTCGTTGCGTTGCGCGGCATTCGCATTGAATGGGAATCTATAGTATATAGTATAGTCGATGAGCCGCCGAAAAAGCGACACAGAGAACGCTAAAGAGAGAGGGAGAGAGAGAGAAGTGGCGGAGGGTGGGCAAAAATGGCGAAACAAAACAAAAAGCGAAAAACGAAAAAAGAAAAATACGCAGTAAAGCGCAAATATTTGCGCGAATAAATGGGGATGATGATGATGATGGCGTTGTCCAAGGATGGGGAAAAGTCTAAGGATGAGCTGGCAAAATAACAAAAACAACAAAGGGACAACACAGTTTACAGAGTATTGAAAGTTGAGTGGAGGAAACAATAAATTCTATAGCAAAGCAACTGCAAGTAAATTGTAAAGCAAAAATTACAGAGTATTTAGTTGTTGGTTATGGCATTAGCAGAAATTGTAAAGAAATTACAGGGTATCGAGTTGTTGTTTAAGCCATTCTCAGCATAATACTGTATTGAAAAACAATGCCCAGAATATCTAGTTGTTGCTTACAAAAACATAAAGAGAATAAATACACCACAAAAATGAATTTACATTCTTAGAGGGTATCTATTTGTTGCTCATTATATAAGCATTATAAACTAGTAAAACAGCTACGGTCAAGTGTGTTCGACTGCGAGATATCCACTACCTATTTTGAATAGCAGCAAAACAGTGCAGTGAAAAATAATCCCGATTAATATACTGCAAAATATACTAAACATATATTAAAGTCTGTTTTAGGTATTTTAAATAAAGAAAACACAGTGCGATATTTGCTTAAAATATACCACAAAAATACTAAAAAATATACCGAATGCTATAATATACGGTATTGCATTCAAAATATACCAGATTTTTGCCCAAAACAAAAGTATTTCCCTAATAACTTCTAAAATTTTTATCCGTTTACAACCAAATTTTCAGCAAACATAAACTTTATGTATCTAGGGTATCTAGTCGCAGCTTCTAGCATTAGTTGGCAACATTTTTGCGCTTTTCAAAGTTGGCAAACTGTTTTCAAATGCACTTTGCATTGCAAATGCGATTACAATGCCCGCCGAAAATGTTGTTTCTATTTGTGGGCGTGGCTCGAGCGCAATCAACTAAATTAGTTGAAGCCTAAACACAAAATAAAAACAATTCACACAAAAGTTGCAATAACAAAACCCAACTGAATTCGCTGCTGTTATTTTTCTAGTGTTTTTTTTTGTTGCTTGGCCAATTGAAAGTGAAATTTGAAATTAATTCCTTTTGGCGGAGATGCTCCAGGGGTTTGCCCCCTCCTCCCCCGCACTTCCACTTTGTGCAACTAAAATGTGAGCCTGTTTAAACAAAAGACCGTTGTGTAGGGTTGAGCCATGGAAATTGGAGCAGTATTTTCTCCCGGGACGAGAAACATCATCATATGGCCAATAGAATTCGCATCCCAAATACAACAAAAAAAAGAAGAAGAAAACAAAAGTGAAGCAAACATTTTTCGAAATGCCAAAACAAACACTGGGCCAAAATAGATAGGCAAATGAGAGAGAGAGAGAGAGAGAGAGAGTGAGAGGGAAATCGTGCTTCGTGTTTACTGTTATTTAAAGCTTAATCCCCCAATGAAGAAAAGCATGAATTTATAATTAAAAGTAAATTAAAAGTAAATAAAACAGCGCCAAAAGATGCGAGGGACGACGATCCACAACAAACCAAACTTGATGTCGATGTGTCCCAAAAAAGTATCCCCAGAATGCGCACAAACAAACACAGCGAATGGGGGAGTGAGGGGAAAGGAGGAAGGCCCATCAAAATGGACAAGAGCAACAACTTTGGGAAATTTCCCTTGTCGCTCTGTTATTTTACGTCTTGTTGTATAGCGATTATAATGAGCTGGGCGAATCAAAATGACATTACAAGAGGTGATGAACAGGCGACAAAAGTGCCGAAAGCGCTCTCTCCCTCTCTCATGGCCAAGCAAGTAGCATCAGGGAAACTTTCAACAATAAAACTTTAATCTCACTCGAACATCAGCAACTACTTTGGGGAATTTCAACGATTTATATCAATTTCAAGCGCTATTCTTGCTACTTGCTTAGCAGCTGCTGTAATACGCTTTAAATTGATGTCAGAGAATTGAATTGAATGAAGCTTTTTACGCGGTATTTGTTAGTCGTTCATAGCCCGAAACAAATGCGCTTGCAGTTGGTCGCTTCTTTAAGTTTATTTCTCATTCACTTACTTTAGATTTCTTTGGCAATTTCTCTCACACACACACAAGAAAAAATAGAATTTGAATATCTAACAAGGATAAGGCACAACATTAGCACAAGTCCAGGCAAGCAAAAGAAGAAGAAGATGATGAAGTGAGCGCCAAAAATGGCGCCCAACGTAGGGCAAAGTAGGTTAATGTGCGAGATGCGTTCGACATACAACGCAACGTAGCTGTCGATAAAAATAGACAATTTCAACACACACATATATATATATATATAGGATATATACATTAGTATTGACTAAGGGGGAGGAACTGCAGACTGGGGGGAGGAAAGGGAGATTCAGCGCCTTCAATCTGTGAGAGACGAAAACAAATGGCGACCAAGCGCAGAGCAAAGAAAATTTGAAATTCTAATTGCCAGCCAGAGAGTGTGTCAGTGAACTTACTGAGTGTGTGTGTTGGTGTGTGTGTGTGTAGTACAGGTAGTCCCCCTCCCCTCCCCTCCCTATCCAACTCCTCTCCCTTACAGCATGCGGGATGCTCTTCGCTTTTGTGCAAAATGAATAAAACATTAAATCGGATTATAGAATTTTGCATTTTTCGAAATTAACATGTTTATCCTGCCAGCACACACAGAAAGAGAAGAGAAGAGAGAGAGAGAGAGAGGGAGAGTAAAACAGGGAGCTGTAGTCATTGAATTTGAATTTGAATGTGAGGCATTGCAGTCGCAGTCGCAAGTTGTTGGCGCCTTGTCCGGAATATGGAGGGAGGGGAAAACTCCAAGCCAAGATGCTATTGAACTCAGACAGACTCGAAGGGAATGCAAATGCCACCCTCCCCAGCCCCAAAAAGTCGTTGACTGTTGCAATTAAGGCGCACAATGGGTTAACGTTTTACGCACAATGGGGTTAAGCTGGCAATCGATGAGGCTGAAGAAGAACTCCTTTGCTCTTCCCCTTTCAACTTGAATTCGAATCGAAACTAGCCCAAAAGTTAACCTCAAGCTAAGGCTTAACGCGAGCGAAGGAATCGAAAGGGAAGGGTGGAGAGGGGGGGAGGGGTGTACAGTTGGTTGCGCTCTCACGGTGCACAGCCTCTCATCGGTTGCTCAGTTGCCCAGCTGTCAGTCAATCAGCCAGTCAATCAGCTCACATGATAATGATATGCCTTGATGGGTCTTTGCTACACAATGACGTCGCCGGCCCCCCACCCCCGCCACGCCCCCTCAATCGAATGCCGTTTGAAGTGGCACACACACAGAGAGTGAGGACGCATAATAAGATTAGAGCGCGTTTCAGTTCCAGTTTCAGTTCCAGTTACTACTCGCAACTCATTGGGACTTACGAGTTTGAGTTTGGTGCGTCTTTTGTTTCCACATCAAAACTGAGACAACAGAGAGAGAGAGAGAGGGAGGGAGGGAAGCGGGGCGTGGCTGATCCCGCAGCTGTTGTTTGGCATGGCAACAGTTTGGCTCTGTAATTAAGCCCAACTGCAGTAACTCAAAACCCCTTCACAGCACTGAGTTCTCTCTCGTATCTAAATTATAGGTTTGCGCCCAATGGAGTCCGAGTTTGAGTTTGAGGAAATAGTCAACTGCCTTTTCCGATCATTGCGATAAAATTGTGATATTTATGACAAAAAAGCGGCGACAGAACAAACTCTGAACTCTGTGACTGGCATTTGTAATTAGACTCAACAGTCGATGAAGTGTTGCCAGCTGACACAGGAAAAACCTCATCATTTGATTGCCACACGCATGGGGAAAAACATAACACAAAAGAGCCGCAACACTCGATTGCCAAATTGTGCAAAAATAATGTTTATCACTTTTTAATCGTTTCCGTTTTTCAATCTTTGTCTCTTTCTATAGACGTGTGTGGTCAAGTTGAGGCAGCTTTTAAGACATAACTTGACGGTGAAAACATTTGAAATTGCTACTGAACATAAAAGTTTAAATGAATGTTTAACATGCTAAGCAACTTTTCGCATGTTCTGTGCTACTTTTTATACCCACTACCAATAGGTTAAACGGGTATTATAACTTTCTGCCATCTCTGACCCTTTAAAGTATATTTATTCTTAATCAGCGTCAATAACCGAGACCAGAAAGCCATTTGCGCCTTTCTATCCGTCTGTCTGTCCGTCTGCCTGTATGAACACCTAGATCTCAGAGACTATAAGAGATACAGGCATAATCTATCGCACTTTTTATTTTACTGCTGTCTAAATTTATCTTGAGTTAATTACTCCTTTGTCATTTGCTATATTCAACTTGATTTCAACACTTTTAATTAGCTGCATTTATCATAATTTTAAATATGTTCAGTTTTTGTAAGCAGCACGCTCTTCGTAAATCATTTAGTTACTAAATTCAAAACATCATTTGCGCATTAAAATGTAAACATTACTCGTAAGTATTGCATTATTACATCAAACGCAGCTGATGAAAATAAAAACAAATCATCAAGTTAGACAAAGCACATTTGCTAGCTAGCTGACTGTCTGTGGCCTTACGACATATTGTATAATGAAATTCAAGTGGCGTAATCTATAAAGTTTGCTCTATCAAGATGGGCAGCAGCTTCTACTTGTTCTGTTGGTGGCTTAAAGCGAACGAGCTCTGATGTGACATTATCTATGGTCGCATATCTCGGCGTATTTGTCAAGATCTTATCACGTGTTTCGAGCCTTAGTCCTGCCACCTAATTATGTCTCGCTCTCTCTCTCTCTCTGTCTTTGGCATGCATATAAATACGAAATCAAGTCGCGATTTATGCGGCACACGGCACACACACACACACACACACACACCCTCAAAAGCATCAAAGGCAAAGCTGTTGCTGTTGCTGTGTGTGCATGAAAAAGTCATTAAAATGTAATAAATTAGGGCAAGCCAGAAAGAAGAAGCCAACAAAAATGGGAGAGAAAAAAAAAAGTCGAGCAGTCAAGAGAGATGCGAAAAAAAGCAGAAAAAGGGAAGGTAAAGCGGGGGAGGCTGAGAGCTCTAGCTCTCACCCCTCAATTTTTTTGCTTTAGCAGCTGAAAAGTGTATTAAATTGATTTCACTTGATTTTCCCGCTTGTACTATATATATATATTTATTATGTTACTTGGCACGAGGAACAACAAGAAGAAGCACTACCAAATAAGGGTGTGCTCTGCACGTGTGTGTGTGTTGGTTGTGTGTGTGTGTGTGTGTGTGTGTGTGTGTGCGGTGTATTCATTTCGCATATTGCAAAATCTAAACAGATCCGTAATACATTTCATTTTGGTAATGAAAATCACGCGCTGCTTATTAAAACCAAACGCATGAACGTCTCACAAACGAGCCAAAAAACGGGGGGGTTGACACAGAGAACGGCAGGGGGTAAGGAGAGTGAGAGGGGGGGGGGGGGAGAGTGGAAGAGGGTAGTCAGTGAGGCGTTGTATTACGTGCCATTGAGGTAATTTAGTATCACAATTCTGTGTCATGGCAAATGAGACCAGTACAAAATACACAATATGCACATCAAACAAATGACAAACAAAACTCCAAATCGAGCAGAGGGTGACTAAGCTTGAGGGATACCCTGTAATTGGCAGGCAATGGGGCTAAAACGAAACTATATTTCAAACACTCTTCAATGATAGTGGCAATTGAATTTACGAAAGTTCAAACAAAATATAAAAGCCGTACACCAGGAGGCTGAAGCTTAAAACAGTTATAAACTTGTTTATGGCTGGTTAGCTATAAAAATCTTGTATAAAAATGCATAAATTGTGCTAATTCGAAACTTTATAAAATTTAATACTAGTTAAGAACACATTACATCGGCAATTGAAGTTGAAAAGTTGCCTTACACCAGGAGGCTGAAGCATAAGACAGTATAATCAAACCAAATGGGCTGGTTAGTTATAAGAATGTAACATAAAATTGCATAAAATGTGCCAATTTCAAAGTATTTATCTTCAATTGGATATTTGTCTTCAATTAAAGGGTATAAAACAAAATAAATGTCATACATCAGGAGGCTGAGCAGACATAGACAGATATAAACTAATATATGAACTAATAGGATATAAAAGAAATTGTCTAAAATTTCAAAGATAAACTTTACAAATAACTTATACGAATATTGCGTTGTTTGTCTGCATTTACAGGGTATATAGCAGTAATTTTGGTTAAACTTAATGCGAAGGAAAACCAAGTAATAAGTTTGTTGCATTTCAATCTCGCTTAAATAGCAAACTTTTGAAATATTGTAGAAGTTTACCATATGCAAAACTATTTACTTTGGTTTGCAGTGCTAAGCAGCACCTTTTGTGCAATTACAGGGTATTAAGAAGCAGCATTTTGCCGCTGCCTGAAAGCGACACCTTTTGATGAAGTTGCCAGAGAAGCAGAAGAAAACAGCAGCGCAAAAACAATTGCAAGGCACAAAACACACACACATGCTATACTACACACACACACACACGCACACACACTCGCACACACTTGTAAGAAGAAGTGTTGTACGTTAAAGAGTCGCAACAATTTTTTGGCTCCCGCTGCCGCAACACGAAAATTTACTTCCTGTTTTTCGCCATGCAAAGTGCTTGCCAAAAAGGGGGGGCGACAAGCAAAGGGGGCAGAGATGAGTAAGGGGTGTGCGTGTGTGTGTGTGTGTGAGTGTGTCGAGTTGTGTTTTGGGGCAAATATTACAAAACACAAACGCCTGTTTCCGTTTTACTAATTCGTATGCTGTTTGCATTTGCATTTTGTAGGCAGAGGCGAGCATAGAAGAGACCGAAAGGGGGAAGGGGGGGAGCTGCTGCTTTGTGCGTGCGTGCGACACATATGAAAAATATCCTTGAGCCTTGAAAGAGAGAGAGAGAGCAGAGAACGAATGCTTTGCTCGCCTCCCCCCCTCAAAAAAGGACGCGAAATCGAAAATATTACGCGCTATGCTAAAATGGTTGAAGCGAAAGGCAGAGCAAGGCAACAGGGGAAGGAGGGGAGAAGCAAACGCAACGCCCCGAAAGGCACAAAGAGAGAGGGAGAGAGAAAAAGAGAGCGGCATGGCGCCAAAGCAAAAATTGATGCCAAATGGGCGGATTGGGAATGAAGCGAAGTGAAGCGAGGTATAAAGTGTGGAGCAAAAGAGAGAGAGAGGAAAAGGAGAGCAAAGTGTTTGTGCTGAAGTTTTGTGCGAACGAAGTGCAAAAGGAAATTCATGCATATGTGAGCGGGGGCTGAAGCGAGGAGGTGGAGGGGAAGGGGGGTAAGCAGAGGGTGATTGTGCGCTTTTGGCGCTGGCGGAAAGCGTTGAAATGTGCTACAAATTGAATTTTATTGAAACGTGTTTGAAATTTTTCGTCAGCGAATCCCCAAATGCCCCTTCTCCCCCCCCTCTCTCCTGAGTGAAAAGGAAACAGGTGGGTGTATTAGAGGGGTGCGTGTGTGAGAGTGTGTGTGTGTGTGTGTTATCGATATCTTTTTTGCTTGTTTTGGGCAAACAGGCGGCGCACGACAAACGCAACGACAACGGGAACGGGAACGGGAGCGGCAAATGACGCCGTCCGGCGATCGCAAATCTCATTCCCAATTGCCAATTTAGTGCAAGAAGGAGACAGCTACACACCTCTCTCTCTCTCTCTCTCTGCGTGTGTGTGTGTTTCTATTATGCAGCAGCAGCCGTCGAAGCAGCGACTACAAAAGGAAAACCCAATTCAACCCAATTCAAATGCGTTGACAAATTCGTTATAAAGTTGACAACGGAAAAAAAATCCAAGAAAAAGTGATGCAAATAAAATCATGAGCCTAGAGTTGCCAGAATGAAAGAGTTAGAGTTGTCACGGCACACCAAATATTTGATGCTATTTGAATTCAACTTTAAAGCAAGCATTCAAAGCTTAGCAGTAGTTCAGTTCCATTGGATTTGAAACAAAAGTTGATAGTTTAAAGTGAGCAGCAATAACCATTTTGCATTTAAATACATACGTCGACAGGGTTGCCACTTTTGTTGAAGGTTTCAAAGATGAGCAATATTCTAGTTCTATTGCATTTGACTTAAAAGTGTAAAGTCGAAAAACCAGCAAAAACTATTTTATTTTTTAATACTCAAACAGGGTTGCCACCTTTGTTTAAAGCATGGGCATATTTTGAAACCTATTGCACTTAAAAATTGAATTTCGAGCAGAGTTCCACATGAATACATAAACAGTGGCAATAACCTTTTACTATTATCCTTCCATAGGGTTGACGCTTTCATTAAAATGTCAATAGTTTTGTAGTTGCAGCGCAATTACATTAACAAATTGGTTTAACAAAGTCTGCTGTAGAATGTGTCTGCTGCTAGAGTTGCCACCATTTCGTAGAGATTCCTTTAAATGCTAAAATGTCAAAAATAGAGTTGCTGCTAACCTTAAAGTGATATAACTTATATCCAAAGCTGTATTAAAAAAACAGGGTTGTCAACTAACGTTAAAATGACATTATTTATATACCTGAGATTGTCTATTCAAAACAGGATTGCCAGCAATCGTTAAAATGACATAACTTATATCTTTAGGATTGTTCATACAAAAAAAGAGTTGCCAGGCAGCGCCAAAATTACATAGCTAATATCTCTAAGGTTACTCATTCAAAACAGGATTGCCAGATAACGTCAAAATTCCATATCACATATCCCTAGCAATGCTTATTCAAAAACAGGGTTGCCACCTATCGCCATATATTCCCCCATTTAATTGGCAATATCTTAGTGATATGTGTTTGTCCCTATCGCTGCAAAATGTGAGTGAAGCTATGCTTAAGTTGCTGCAGTCAGGTCAACAATGAAAAACGGCGACAACACTGGCAGCCAATGACAAAAACAGCTGAGGAAGGCCAAGTGCTGACATCAGGTTGCCTGTTTTTATGGCCTATGAAGAGAGAGAGAGAGAGAGAGAGAGAGAGAGAGAGATAAGGAAAGCAAGAGAAAGAAAGGGAATACAGCCTCCTACTATTCTAAGCGTCGTTTCATTAGCCAAAGTGCCGCAGTCCCAATGATAAATGCCCCAGAGAAAACGAGAAGAGTGAAAGAGAGGAGAACGGGCATCAAACAGTAGTCGAGAAGCAGCAATAGTAAAATTAGAAGCAGACAAAACAAAAAAAGAAAGGCAGAGAAAAAGAAAAGAGGAAGCAGCAGCAGCTACAACTGATAGCCGTATAATTCTCAGCCTTCTGGTTTCTGTTTTCTTTCCTGTTTCATTTTCATTAAAGTATCGACAAGTTTGAAATTAGTTGATTTGTATATATGGCCAAGACAAAGAGGAGACCCCCGAAGAGGAGAACAACAACAACAGCAGTCAGGTAACACAACTGGAGGAAGGGGAAAGGGGAAGGGGGAAGGGAAAAAAAGTGCTGTCGAGGTTCAAGTCCGGTCGCAATGCTTGACTGGGCTTGGGATCTGACTGTGACTGCGACTTCGACTGCGACTGGGAGCCTTGTCAATCGGTGACTAATGTTCAGCAATTTGGCTAAGCGACAGACACCGGAGACAACAACAGAAAGGTAAGCACATAGAGAGAGCGAAAGAGAGAGAGAGAGAGAGACTAAAACGCAAAGGACAAAATCGTTAAAATGTTAACAACAAACTGGCTGAAATAAATCAATGCGCTTTTTCGTTATTTATTCGCTTTCAACTTTTATTCCGCTCCCCAGGGAGGCGCAAAAACGCAGAAGGAGCAGCTAAAAGATACCCCTCAAAGGGAGAGGGGGGAAGGAGGGGGAGATAGCGAGCAGCTAAATCCACATTCAATTTGTTTATCAGCAAAGAAATTGAGTGAGTGTCGCCGAATGAATCAAGCGAGAGCGAATGAGTGTTCCCAGTGAATCGACTCCACTTTTTCCGGCTAAAAAGGTAGCTTATCAAGAGAGAGGAAAACGAAGAGAGAAGCGGGAGGGGGGAAAGCCAGTTCAAATGAGCCAATGAGCCCTTTGCAAAGGTGACGACAACAGCAAGAACAACATGGCAAAATGTACAAAAAGAAATCGACGACGATGAGGATGAATCCCAAATGCGAATCCAAATGCGAATGGAGACGCCGTTTTTGTCATTAGTTGCATTAACTTTCCTCCCATTGACAGTCAATTTTTTAGTGAGCAGACAAGACTTCGACATCGTTGTTGTTGTTGGCTTGTTTACTGTATGCAAATGTTGTGCAGCTTGTCATTGTCAAAGCTGTCGTCGAAGTCGCAGTCGCAGTTGAAGTCAAAGCTGTAGGTGAAGCTGAAGCTGAAACACGCAGCAAACAATAAAATGCGCCTTTGGGGCACATGCACTTTGTAAATCGTTTGGGGAATTGGCCACAACAGCAAATTCATTTAATACAAATTGAATAAAGGGATTTTTTTGTATATTATAATACTGACTATTACTGGCTGAGTTTAACCCTTGAAGCTGGTCACACTAAAAACAGCGCGAAAACAGCTTTCAAATTAAGTGACCAACTTGCGCTTGGAAATTTACTAATTGATGCCTTAGATTCTTATTATATATTGGAAAAACAATATCTTAATGCCTTACAGAAATACCTCATTCAAATAGTTGCTTAAAACTTGTTTAATTTGTACTAAATGTGTTCACAGAGAGAAAAAAACTAGAAGAAATGAAGATTGCCCATCTTGATTTAAGCTTCATTCAAGCTTAAAAAATAACAATCTTGAAATCACATTTTTAACTATATTTAGTGCATTGTCATTAAAGAAATTTCATTTGATAATAATAAACCATTTCTTTATTTATTTCGTTCTTCAAATGTTTTTACCATTAAAATGTTCACTTTAAAATAAAATTATTAAAAATCGATTTATAATATATTTTACATAAAATTGTCATTAAAACCCTTTATATTGAGTCATTCTGAATCACTTTTAAAATGTTCATCAATTTAATGCACATTTAGTTTAATCTAATTCCATTTTAATCGACAGCTCCCTTTTTTTCTCTCATTTTCTTTCACTTATCTCTGCTCATTTTATGATCTTTCTGGCTCTCTTTGTTTTTTACGATCGTTTTTTATTTTTATCAGCTTTTATGTTTCTATTAGACGGCGGTGAGTTCTTTCTGATCCTTTTGCGAGTGAGTGTATATGAATGTGTATATGAGTGCATTCATTCGGCTATAAGTATTCAGTGTGCTGCAATTGACGCCGCTAAAATGTGCAAATTGATTTTGTATATTGACAACTTTTAGTCAAATGATGCGATGCAAAGCATTTGAAATGCAAAAGGCACTCGAAACAACAGAGAGACACTCACACCCCATTCATTCATTCATTTAGTCATTCATTCAGTCAGTGAGTGAGTGTCGAGTCGTCGCCGTTGATAAGACATGCAATAAATTTTGTTACTAATTTTTGTCGCGTTTGCTTTGAGGCTGCATTCGTCGCTGGCGTTAATGAAGTTGCTGCTCAAGAAGGGAAGAAAGTGAGCAAAGGGAAAGGCGGAAGGGGAAAAAGGGAAGGGGAAGGGAACACTTTTGGTATGTGATAAATCAAAAATATATGTGAGAGAGACTCGGCGCTTGAAACAAAAGCTGAGACCGAGCACAAAATATGTCAAATGATTCATATTAAAGTCGCAATGAATAAATCATGGCAACATGCAAATGTATCTCACAGATACAATTTCAGCCCACATTCTCTCTCTCTCTGTCTTCTCTGGCATTATTATTGGCCAGGTTAAGTGCGTTAATGTTGCCTCCGTTTGTCATTGTCGCGGTTCGCGTGCAACCGCGTTGATATATTGATTCCAATGCGCCACTAAATCAAATTCTCTTCTCTCCTCTTCTCACTATCTCTGTCAAATTTCCCGAGAATGCGACAAACGGCTTGACAATGACAATTCCTGGAATTTTGATAGAGTTGCCAACGCACTCACAAATGCATAAAACCCCAAACCGCATAATGAGCCAGCTTCAAGACTTCGAGATACAACCACAACAACAACAACAACAACTACAACACAGCAGCTTACAGATACTGTATCTTTTAAGTGTGTGTGTGTGTGTGGAGTTTGCTAAGCTGCACTCAAAGAGGAATTCTCGATAATTACTGCAAAATTTTCGGAAACATTTTTGGAGTGGTTGAACTCTTGCTTCAAACTTGCATTTCATATTGATTGTCTTTGGAAAAAATGAGTCGAAAAAAGTGTGCAGAAGAGTGTGCTCGACGGTGCGATACCCGGTATCTGTTCTGAGTGTTGATAAACTAGTTATAAAATATACCAAATTGATATACCCAAAAAATAATAATAAAAAACCGAATACTATTTTTGGTATATCGATATAGAACAACATTTTAAATATACCAAATTGTTATACTGCAAAAATACTAAAATATACCAATGGCTATACTTGGTATATTGATATAGCACTACAGCAAAAAATATACCATTGAGTACAAAATATACCAAGTTAATATACTACAAAAATACTAAAATATACCAATGGCTATATTCGGTATGTTGATATAGTACTGGAGTCAAAAATATACCATAGATTACAAAATATACTAAATTAAAATACTGCAAAAATACTGAATGGTGACAATTGTTATATTTGGTATGTTGATATAGTATTGCAGTCAAAATATACCATAGAGTACAAAATATACCAATATGAATTTGGTATGTTTTGTACTCTATGGTATATTTTGACTGCAATACTATATCAACATACCAAATATAACAACATACCAAATATAACTGCAAAAAAGTATTAAAGTATACCGATGTCCATATTTGGTATATTGTTATAGTAATGAAGTCAAAATATACCAGATTGTCTTCATCGATTTTCTAATAAAGTGTTCAATAAAACTACAAAACATTATTATAATCTAGAATCAAACCCTTTTATTAAACGCGTTTTCTAATAATTTAATAAGCACAATATTATTAAATTTTAATCTCGACTTAAACCTTGATTGAATTTTCATACTTATTGCGCAGAATTCTTAATTTAGTGGTTCAGACTTTTGGCATAAACATTTGTAATGCACGCATATGAATGCTTATTAGGTTCCGCTGGCAGAGCGAGACAGAGATAGAGTGGGAGAGAGAGAGGGGTATATTATATGGTGGAAGTTTCGTTTGAACTTTCGCGCACTTCCGATGCTATTTGCAGATGCTCCGCTTGGCATGCAAATTACCCAAAATGTTACCCAAGGCGCCACACAACAACAGCACTTTGACAACACACACACACACACACACACTCAGAGAGAGAGAGAACAATGCAAAAGTGTTGCTTTTAGTTTCTGGTTAGTTTTCGGGAACTGCGAGAAGAGCTTCAGTATGTAAACTGAGACCACAAAATGCGTCTTGTAAGCGTATTTAACTTTATTATTTATGCACAACTATGCTATCTATCCATGTGTGTGTGTTTTTGTGTGTGAGCATTTAGTGTGCTTATTAATTTATAATACACTACGGCAAAGGGCCACAAAACTTTGGATATTCAATAAAATGTTTTGCGAGTCGAAACTTTGCCATTTAGTGCGCTTCCACGAAATATTTCATCAAGTGTGTTTCTCTAGCGAGAATTTAGAGAGAGAAAAAGTGTAAAATATGCTCGCTCTTTTCTCTGTGACTCATTCTTCTCCTTTTCAACTGCTTCTCTCACTTTTTTTCCTTCTTTGACCCTTTTTCCATGCGCCTTCTCTTCATTTGTGGCACACTTGAGATAATTCTAATTAATGTTGCGCTTAACATCCACTGAAGGCTGCCGCCCAAGTTTCCACTCTCTGCCCCCTCTTCTCTCTCTTACTCTCTTTTGTTGTCAAGCGGCTCTCTGCTGTCGCATATCCGCATAATTTATTGAACATGCCACAAGCTGCTGCCGCTTGCCTCCGCTGCTGAGGCTGCTGTTGATGCTGCTGCAACACATCCATTTATCTGCAGCCCTCGACCACGCCCCTTTCTGCCACATTGCCACACGCACTGCTTGGCACTTCAATCAACGCCACTGACCAGCACAAGTTGCAACACTTGCAACACTTGTTGTTGCAACACTTTTCAACGCGCAACAACAACAAGAAGAACACAATAAAAAAACCCCATACTTTTTTGCATTGAACTTTGTGAAGACACTTAAAAAGCAGCTAGAAGTTTAGAGAGCGAGAGAGAGAGAGAGAGAAAGAGAGGAAGAGACAGAGAGAGAGGGAGAAAGAGAGAGAGAGAGGAAGAGAGAGAGGGCAAGTTTTATAGGCTGACTGCGGCAGCTCTTGGACAAGCATTGAACCAGTTTATCGAAATCTAATGAGGCAGCTATAAGAACAAACAAGGCACAAATACACACACACACACACACACACAGACACACACACACACATACACACTTCTACTATGCATATACAATACATAGGGTCAAACAAAATGGCCGACAGACAATGGGCCAAGCGACTGTTTAACGGTCTATCATGGTTTTGTGAACTACACCAAAAGTGGACTGTGGTGGGGCCTGAAGTGGGGGATGACAATGGCAGTGGCAGTGGAAGTGGCAGCGGGGTGTTGTTATGTTATTAAAGCCATAAATTCAAGTAAAAACAAATGAACGAAGCGTTGGCCAAATGTTGTGCAGAGACAATAAACCAAGAGTAAGAGAGAAAGAGTGAGAGAGAGAGAGAGTGTGTAAGAAAGAGACAGACTCTGCTGTGTGTAATGGGATGCTGAAATCTCAGAGTCGACGGCAACGGCAACATGAGCATAATGGCATAAAGCGTTGATAACAAATTTGCGCATTTCAACATGAATGAATTCTCTAGTGGCATGCAACACACACATAGAGAGAGAGAAGGAGTGAGTAAGAGAGAGAGAGAGAGCAGGCTGTGTTGGCTTGCTGGGTTCCGGTTGCCTTTCGCTTTGCTCTCGCCTTAAGTGCCACAGCTTCAAAATGGCAAACATACGTCCAGTTGCTGCATGTGTGTGTGTTGTGTGTATGTGTGTGTGCCACATTCATGAGTGTCTGTTCGTTTTGGGGCCAAATGTAACTCTTGGGCTGCTCGGACATGAGCAGACAGACAGACGGACAGAGCGAAACAGAGTGACTGACAGAGCTGCGAACTGCGAACTGAGGCCAGGATTTTGCTTCTATTTTTTTGGGGTGTGTGTGACATGTCCTTTGCCTTTTGCGCCTTGAGACGACGACGACGCAGCTGCCGCAGGCGAACTGGACACTAGACGCAGCACGCTGGACAACTGATTTTCCGGCAAGACACTGTGATTTGTCCCCAAACGAGAAGATGAGGATGGAGCATAGGCAGCCTGATGAAAAGTGGACAAAAGAAATCAGTGACAACAACAAACGACAGGGAGCAAAGCACAACAGGGCCTAGTCACGAATGCTGCACGTTCTATCTATCTCTTTCTTTCATAGTCTTTCTCTCTCTCTCTCATGCGCTTGTTGACGTTTCATTTATCGTAATCAAGTGCGCAATCAATGCGCTGAGAATTGCACTTAACGGTTGTGTTTTTGTCTCTTCACATTTTTTATACGCTTCTAATTTAGTTTGATTTCGGTTTATTTTTTTTCCTTCCTTCTTTTCTCGGTCACTCACTTCAAATTGGCCTAGAACAAGCCACTCGTTATATACATAAGTGCACATATGTATATATGAAGTGAAATGAAATCAAATCAAATGAGATGAAATGAAATGAATTGAGTGCATTGCCAATTGCAACTCAAGTGCTGCACATTTGCTTGGCTTGCTTCTAGTTTCAGTTTCAGTTCGTTTTTTTTTACAGATTGCATAATGCATAACCATAACATATATCGATAACTATTTATCAAATCAAATTAAGTCGAAGGTTGCGCAACTTGTGCAAGGAGCAAGTGAGTCAAGAGATGACTGAAATTAGTCTTCATCAATACTTTTTGGCATAATCTGAACTTTGGTAATATATCCATAACCCAGTAAGGTTTTCATTGTCATTTTAAAAGAAATGAAAAGAAGTATGCTTTATGGCTAATAGCTTATTAAAATTTGCTGATTAAATATAACACTTATCAACTTTAAGCTTTATTTTCATTTGAAAACATATCTATTAGCTGGTAAGGATGCTCCACAAATAAAATTAGAATTTTATTATACGTGTTGCTCTGAAATTGTTTTGCCTTACATTATTTTCATTACTACCAAATGCAATGAAAACATATCTATTACTTAGCAAGGTATTCGCATGCTCCATAAATGACGAAACAATTTCAAAAGTGTTTTTGAAATCAGAAATGTTATTCCTTACACTATATTGTCTTTAGTATTTCTATTTGAAAACCAATCGATTACTTAGTAAGGTATTCTATACCAACTTAAGGAGAATTGGCTTCAGCATTGATTTAAATTTTTGCGAATTCCATAAATTTGTTCTATTATAACTAAATTGATCTTTTTTAGGATAGAATACATAGAATGTTCATCATTTGTTGTTGGTATTTAGTACTTTTACTTGAAAACAAATCGATTACTTAGTAAGGTATTCCCTTCTATACTAATTTTTGCAGAATTTGCTTGAGCATTGATTTAAATTTTTATAAATTTGTTCTATTATAACTAATTTGTCGTTTGTTTGGATAGAACATAAAGAATGTTCATCATAATTTGTTGGTTTAATAGTATAATGAGCAGAAGCATTGTTGCATTGTCATAAATAGTAAGTCATATCATTAATAGGAACGAACTCTTTGGATTAAGTCAACTCTTTGCAGTAACAAATGGCAAAATGTAGCGAAAGAAATGCAGTGAAATAAAGAGAGAACGAGAGAGAGAGAGAGAGAGAGAGAGAGAGAGAGAGAGAGAGAGAGAGGGAAAAGAGTTAGAATCAGAGCAGCAGCTTGAGAAGTTGCAATGAAAACTGATGGCAGCTGAGTGAAGCTACTGACTGACTGACTGACTGACTGACTGATGGACTGATGGACTGATGCTTGACTGACTGATGCACTGATATGGCAAACTGATGGCCAAAACTTTTCGCGCAACCCATGCAAAAAATGTTTCGTTAACCAAAAATCGTGCCCCAAAAACTTTTGTGGTCGACGATTTCTAGCCGCGAGATGAGACTCGACTGAGGGGTTGGACAGAGAGGGGGGTGGTGCAGAGAGGGGGGGTGAAGTGAAGTGAAGTGCGGGGTGCAGCATTGGGATGTCATTTCAACAACTTGTTTTCGACTATGTTTTTTTTTTCGTTGGTTACTGTTTTTGATTTCCTCTATTTTTCATTTATTTTGGGTTTTTCTTTTTTTTTCTTGTGGTTGGTTGAGGGGGGTTTAGGAACAATAGAAAAGCGACGACGTTGCGCGATATTGTCAAGCCAGGGATGACGCTGACTCTGTGTGTGTGTGTGTGTTTGTGGGCATCAGGCTGAAAATGCAATTTTTGTAAAGCGCAACAAAAATGTTTGCAAAGTGAACGCGATGCGATGCGATGCGACGACAACGGGAAAATTGGATGAGCGTCGGCGTTTTTTGGGCGGCCACAAAAGAGCCCTGAATCCTGAATCCAAATCACGAGTACTGAAAAGAGTCCTCTCTCTCTCTCTGTCTCTGTGTGTCCTGGCTGACTGGCTGCAAACTGCCAACTGGCAACTGGCAACGGGAAACTGCCTGACCGAGGGAGGCAGAAAGACGAACGGACGGAACGAAGCGAAGCTGACGAACCGACCAAGCATACAAAATAACCGCAAGCCCAAGCTGCACATTATCTATGAATGTGCTTTTTGTTGTATGTGTGTGTGTGTGTGTGTGTGTGTGTGTGTGTGTGTGTGAGTGGGCGTAACTCTGCTGCAACTGCTGTCTGTTCTTTTTTTTTGGGCAACAACAAGAAAAAAGCCAAGAGCGGCAGAAAGCGAGAGATATTTTTTTGGGGGGTGGTGAATGAACGAGGGGAACGGGAATTTGTTGCACTGTGCGCAGGGGTGGGGGGAGTGGCCAGGGGGGTGTGGGGGGTACGACAGCAACAAAATACCAGAGCGGAAATTGTTCAACAGAAAACTTAAATCTCAACGAAATTGTTTTTGGCGACAGTTTGTTGCTCCCCCTTACGCTCCGTCCCCCCTCCCCTCCTCTACCAACCCTTAGCTACTACATCCACCCCGTGCCTGCCCCTTTCTAATGCTGCTCTGTTCGCGTTCGCCTTGTTAGGCATCCCAAACAGCAGCTCCTGCAGTTGCAACTCCTAACTCCCCCGCCCCCCCACCACTCTCTACACATCCCTGAAGACTGCAGGCGAACTCCGAGTGCTCATTGCTGGCTGTGGAGTTGTGCTTGCTCTAGGCCAGGAAGCTACGGCTAAAGCCCTTGCCAATTTCAACGAAATATGCAACTTTTTCTGTTATCGATATATATCGAAAGGAGTTTAAGTGAAAATAAACAGTAATTAAACTAATGAATAGATATCAAAAGAACTTTAATTAAACCTTAGCACTTTGATTTCATATACAACTCATTCAAATCATATAACAAAGCAATTTATCGTTATCGCAATTTATCGATTTATCGATAACATTTGAGTTTGCTCAAAAAACATGTATTTAAGTCACTACATGTTTGCCTAGTGTGCACTTGCTACAAATTGGACTTTCTGGAATTATAATTGATATCGATAATGTTATCGATAACACTGGCAGCAACACCATTAGCGCACCAACTGCCTCTAGTCGACTATTAGACGTTTTCTTAACAAGTCTGCGCTAACTTGACCGCATATTGAGCAAATATAACGTCTAAAGGACAATGTTATCGATAATCGATAACTCAAAAGCAAGCAGCATAATGAATGAATTAGATTCAGGTAAATGTGATTTGCATTTACTGCCAGCCAAGACACCTTAACCCTTGTTGCTGACGTTCACTTTAACCCATTGATGTCTAAACTACATTGTTATCGATAATCGATAACTCAAAAGCATGCAGCATAATGTCCAGAGTCTGCAATTTTCTTGCTTTTTATCTTAGATTTAGCTAAATGTGATTTGCATTTGTTGCCAGCCAAGACACCTTAACCCATTGACAACTGCTGTGTGAAGGATAGCGCATTGCAGTCGATGCCTAAACCGGTTCGGTTCGGTTCGGTTCGGTGCTCTAGGCCTGCTTCAAGATGGAGATAGCAAATGGGTGAGCGAGGGGAAGGGAACGAGAGGGGGAGGGAGGCAAAGTAATGTTGCAGTGCGGCAGCTTTGCAGAGATTTGTTGGCTTGGAAATTGCCCAACAAATTTCTGTTGGCGGGCCACAAACAACTGCACAAAGAGAGAGCGAGAGAGAGAGAGAGAGAGAGAGAGAGAGGGAGAGCGAAGGCAGGGTCTAAAGCCTAGACACTGAAGGGGAGCAACTAACTGAAGCCAGCCATATGAGCACGTATCTATGCATATATCTCCCAGTTACAACGAGCTAACAGTGTGAGAGTGTTTGCCTGTGTGTGTGTGTGTGTGTGTGTGTGTGTGTGTAGATTACTTACTTTTAGAGCGTTAGTCGTTAGTGCCGTTATTTCATAGTTGCCGTCACGCCCCAAGCCCCCCAAAAAGCCGCAGTTGCCGCCCGCTTTTCCCTTCCCTACCCAACACACACCTCGACCTTCCCCCCCCTCCCTGCACCCACCCCCCTTTAGGAGCTGCCTCGTTTGGGGCTACTTAGGCGACCGCTGCACAAAAGCGCAAAGAGCGCAAAAGCCGTTCATTGATAATGTAAACTCAGCACAAAAATATCTGGCAAAGCCAACGGCTGCGGGGAGGTGCGGAGGGGGTAGAGACAGGCGATAGGTGTCGGCTGCTGTATGGAAGAGGGGGCGGTTGGCTGTGGGGGCGTGGCTGCAGCTTGCCATCCATTTATGAAGCGAGTCTAAACTTTTGCATAGCTCCAAAGCTGACTACGAACTGTGGCCATATTATGACCGTGTGTGTGTGTGTGTAAGTGTGTGTGAGTGTGTCGAATGTCTGTGTGTGTCGCTCTCTCTCACTCTCTCTCTCTTTCCCTTTGTGGTGCAAGTTTTAAGTCATGACCAAAAAATTATGTGGTTGTATTTAAAGTTGGCGCTAAGCTCGCTCCGGATACGGCTTTTTGGGTCTACACACACACACACACACACACACACGTGAGTTTTAGCCGGACTTCTACAGACTCTCGACTGTCCGCCGCCCACTCTCCTCCACCCCTTGGCAACCACGCCCCCTTGGGCCATATCCCTTTTGGCTGCGTAATACTTTTTCAGTTAACTCGCGCGTTGATTTCAAGTTGACTTTTGGGCAATGAAACTTTTTCTCCCCAACAAGGTTTGAGGCCAACTATATCCAAGTGTATGTGTGTAGTATGTGTGTGTGTATAGTACGGGTGTGTGTGTGTGCATATATGAGATATGTGGTTTGTACTTAAATTGGACAGCGCTGACCACGCATTGCAGTCGTTAGAAGGCAGCCAAAGTTGAGTTAGGACTCTGTGATTCGAATGTGACTTGTGTACATACCTGGAAAGAGATAGCAATAGAAAGATATGGAATTAGTTAAGGTGAAAAATGCTTTAAGCTAAAGTTTATTATATGTTTGTCTAATATATAGAAACGGTGTGCTTTACGAGTAAGTAAATGCCTGAACTAAACAGATATTATTGAGGCTCAAAACTTCAATGTGAGGTTATGTTGAATTAAAGTGAGTTTATGTTAAGGTTTTGTGAGGTTATGTTAAATTAAAGTGAGTTTATGTTAAGGTTTTGTGAGGTTATGTTGAATTAAAATGAGGTTATGTTCAGTTAAAGTGAGGTTATGTTAGATTAAAGAGAATTAATGCACTAAAAGCTAAAAACGCGACATATTGAGTAATGTTATCCCATTGCCGTTTATTATAGTTAGTATTCACTGTATCGCAACAGAGATCAACAGCAGTCAATAATGCGCTTTCTCGTTATTTTAATGCCCGGCAATTTCATTGCTTAGTTGTCTTTAAATGGCCAACCAAAAAAAATGAAAGGGGGAAGCAACACAAAAACTCGACTCGTTACCGTTATGAGGCACATTAGCCACTTGTGGGGGAAGGGGGGGAGGCGTGGCAAGTGTGGGCGTGCTAATTTCCTAAGTGGCAGTTCGCCAAACCTAACTCTAATGCGATTCGACGAGTGCAATTTCGACATCCAATTCCAAGTTCTCCGGCTCAAGCCTCTGACGCTGACTCATATTCGAGTTGTGTGGGGCAAGGTGAAAGGGAAAGGGAAATGGGGAAAGGGGTGTTGTTGTGCAAATATTCAACTCATTTAACACATTGTCCAGATCCGTGGCGACAAAGCCTCAATGTGGAAATTAACAACACACCAAAAGCAAACAGAAGAGTCGAGTCGAGTCGAGTTATTTCTACGGATTTTGGGTGCTCTTTCTCTATCTCTCTCTCTATTGGGTTCGGTTGAGTTCTTTCTTTTTTTTTTGCTGGGTTTGCATAAATTAAGCATCGTGCTGTAGGTCTGACACATAACGGTATTGCTAATTACGCCATAATGTCCGAATTTACAGGCACTCGCAGGCGCAAAAGAAAAACAGCAACACACCAAAAACCAAAAAAAAAAACGAACCCCCCCCCGGAAACTAAATGAGCTCGCGAGGGAGCGCAGAGCTCTTGGCAAAGAAATTAGCATAATAACCTTTAATAATACAAACGAAAAATTAAATAACAACAAGAAGAATGACTAAAGAAAACGAGCCAGAAACAGCAACAACGACAAGAGGAATGCTAAGCAGCTAAACGAAAAATGGAACCCGGATACGGGTTGGGTTTTGGGTTGTGGGTTAGGGGTTAGGGGAGAAGGCGGGGTTTTTATCCCACTCATACACTATTAAAAGGCGCAAAACAAATTTTGAAAAGCGAAACTACAAGCCATTAACGCACATTAGCAGAACTTATAAATTTATTGCCTGTGCGATGAGTTTGATGCCGATGTCGATGTCGATTTCCATTTCCATAACACCATCAAACCGAGCAGGAGAAGAAGGGGAGGAGAAGAGGGACAAAAGCGGTTAATGGTAATATGGCACATGGGTTTTAGGGTAGTTTCGCTGGGGGTTAACCGAACCGATGGAACAATGGAGCGCCTACAAAAAGCCAAGGGTGGTTGTTGCTTCACAGTGTCAAAGTGAGCGTGAATAACAAGCGAGCTCACAGCCAGCTCTCGGTGCTTTGAGCAATAGTTATAAATACCCATTTGCGAGGGATCGACAAAAGAATGGCAATCGGACATTCGTTTTCTCTCTTTCTGTGATTTTGCCTCTTGTCTTGCCTCTTTTTTCTTCCCCTTTTTGGGGTTGCACATTTCACACTGTCCAGCGTGAGGACTGAGAAGGCGTTGAAAGGGGTTTTGATGTGCAGGCTGGAACAGTGGAACACACACACAAGATGAGATCGAAGAGAAGAGAGAGTTGAAAGTAGGAATGAACTAGAGGAATATAAGGAAATGTTTGACGGTACAGAATATATCCGGAAAGAATTACTTCCTAACATCTTTTAACCCTCCTTATCAAAGACTATTTAATAAGAAATTTAATCTATATAAAACTCTTACTGCTTTCATCTACATTTGATTGCAGCTAGCAAATTACAATTATCTACAAAAGTTAGCTGCCTGACAAAATGTCAGCGTCAGACAAATTGCTTTTGCGCCACGGTGACAGCAGGCTGCACTTTGATATGTTGCAGCATCGTTGTTTTGTGTTGTGTTGTAGTTCTTTCGGGATTGCGCAAGGATTGTGCTAATTTGTTTTCCAATTTGGCTGCTGTTGATGTGTGTGTGTGTGTGAGGCAGGCTCGTTATCCTTCAGCTGCAATGCTGCAACAAGAACGAATTGAAGCACAACGAGAGAGAACAAATGTAAAAACCAAACAAAACGCAACAGCAACAGCAACAACAACACTGAGTTAAATGCACACGTGCGAAATCTCTCGAGCTAAATGCAGCCAAGTTACCCCCAACCCAAACCAAAGCAAAAAGAAAAGGCGGCAACCCTAGCCCTTAGTAAAGCAACCTTCCTTCCGACCCTACCGAACTCTACCGACCCAAAGCGACCCGCATGCAACTCTTCGTGTTGTGCTACGCTTCTTATCCCGCAAGAAAATGCAATACAAAATGAATATTTAATTCAGACGTAGAATGAGGGAGAGAGAGACAGAGAGTGAGAGAGTGAGAGAGGGGGAGGGAGGGAGTGGGAGCTGGAGCTGTGGACTTTTGTCGAGTCACGACGCGTGCAAAAATCAACGCTGTGCCATAAGAGCAAAATTGCATTTCACTGTTATCGGCAACGACGTTTTGCTATCGCCATCTTTCGCCAGGTGTGCCAAGTATACCCAACATTTAAGAGTTAAGAGGTATATCAAGTAGAGTACTTACAACTTGAATAAACTAACGATATGTGATAAAGAGCAGTCTTCATTACTCCAGCTTTTCTTCACCTAAAGCCATCACCTTAAACTGTCAATATTTGAAACTCTTTATGCAGGGTATCTGCTAGGCGTGCATACAGCTGGCAAGCTCGTGCTCCCGTTTTGTCAGTCTGTTTTTGTTAGTTTCTTTGTTTATTTATTTGCCGCATAGCGGTACAACTATTTTGGCTGCTTGCTTAAGCCGCGAGTACAGCGCAAAAAAAAAACCCTACAGAAGGAGTCATAAAAAGAACGAAAGAGAGAGAGAGAGAGCGAGAGAGAGCAAGGGCAAGGGTCTGTAAGCAAAGGGGTTAACAGTAGCACAACGGTAATTCTTAGCATAAGAACCAATATACCAATAACAACAGCTGACAGCAGACGGCAGGCGGCGAATCAGTATAAACGAGACAGACAGACAGCGACGAAGAGGGAGAGGAAGAGGGAGAGGAAGAAGGAGAGGAAGTAGGAGAGGAAGAGGGAGAGCATTGAATCGCAAAAGGTGAACAGCACCGACAACAACAAAAATTGTATTGCGTTCCTTACTTTCGTTCCATTCTCTACTTGTTTTTTTTTTTTGTTGCTGGCTTGTTGGACAAGCCAATACACAAGATGCTCCCTCCAACGCAGCGCACGCAGGAAATGTTTGATATTCCCCCCCTATGGTGAGGAGGGAGACAGAGGTGGAGCAGGAGAAGGAGGAGACAGCACCTGTCACAGCAGAGAACACCGCACAGCAGTAAGTTGGACTACCTCGACATAAGTCGCGATGACAGACTGAGAAAGGGTATTTTGGGGTCTGCAAAATTGATCACCTTCGGCTGTTGCTCTTTCACTCTGTTATTAAAACTCTTATTATTATTCGGATAGCCATATGGCTAATAAGACAATATTTATGCTAGTGAACCGGTTCGAGCGTGGTTCACTCTATGAGAGAGTCTTTGAAACATATTTCCAAGTTATTGCGAGACTTTCATTCTCTAAATATTGTTATCATTATTATTGTGATAGTTACTAGTTTAGTTCAAAAGGCAAAATTCATGTTACTGAACCGATTCAGAAGTGGTACATGCTAATATTCGTGATATATACTTGTAGTAGACTGCTTTATAGTAATCTCAAGTTATGCATTTATCCTAACTAGCTCTATAATTTCGTTGAACCGAATTACAAAATGCTTAACCGGTTCACAAAAGACTGAACCACAATTTATTGTTATTTTTTGTAATATTTAAGTAACCTTGCAGATTGTTTATAATTACTTAATCTATGTTTTCTTCCGCAATTTTGTCTTTACAATATTTTGAACCGGTTCAGAAGTGCTATATGCTAATATTCGTGAAATATGGACCGCTTTACAATAATTTAAAACTACGCACTCTTTCTAACTACCTCTATAATATCTTTGCACCAAATCGAAATATTTTAAACCGCTTCACAAATTGTTGAACCAATTTACAAAAGGCTGAACCACTATTTTTTCCTTATTTTGTATAAAAGTAGTAGTCTTGAGTAGTCTTGCTTATTGTTTACAGCTTCTAAATCAAAGTTTTCTGCCGCGTTTTTGTGTTTGCATCAATTTGAACCGGTTCTAAAGTGGTTTAGTCGCATAGCTCGCAAAGTAAGTGAGCTAAGCTCATGAAATTTGCAGCGTTAGCTACTTCTGAGAACACTCAATAGTTGTGAGGTGTATCGAGTCGAGTCGAGTCGAGAGTGTTGTAAAATGCCATTAGAGTAGCTTAAAGTGCATTGCATTGTGGGTGCTCTGTGTCTGTATGTGTGTGTGTGTGTTTTATTTATGCTGAACTACCGAAAACGTCGTCTCAACGGTATAAATACTTTTATATTATTACTTTTATGCAGCTGTTGTTGCTTTCATGTGTATTCATTGCCTTTTGTTGTGTTTTGTTTTACAACAATTGCATGGCAGTTGTTTGCTCCTGCTGCTGCTGCTGTTGCTGCTTTGTTGTATTTTTGCTAAACTCAGCATTTAAGTTTAGTAGTTGCCCAAAAAGGGTTGTTCTTTCCCTCTCTCTGTGTGTGTGTGTGTGTGTTGGTAAATGTTTTGCATTTTATTTTATTTCTCGTTTCGTTTCGTTTTCGTTGTTTGCCACAATAAAAAGGGTGAATTTTTATATTTTTGCCATAAGTTTTTATGGCTTCCGTGTGTGGCGGCTGTCTGTGTGCTTCCCTCTCCTGTCTTTCTTCCCTCTCCCTATCTCTCACCCTCTCCCTCTGTCCCCCTTTCCACTCTTTGAATGCCGAAGCACCTCATTTTGGCTTTGGCCTCAGTGTCGTCTCCTCTTTCTCTCTCTCTCTCTCTCTCTGCTGTTGCTGTAAATTCTATTATTTTATTTTGTTACTGGCTCTTGCTTTCTTTTTGCCAACATTTTGTCAAAAGTTAGTCCAGTCAACCAAAAGTGTGGGCGCCAGGGGGCGTGGCACTGGCGACGCTTGTGGTGTGTCTAACATGACGCGCCTTTACACTTAACTCTTTTTTTTCATCGTTTTGCTCTCGTTTTTATTTTATTTTTGTTTTCTACTCCTACTTTTTTATGCACCCTCCTGCTATGTTTTCTTTTTATTTGTTGTTGTCGCGCTCTCTTTGTATTTTATTGTTGGTCGCCTTGTTTTGCACTTTTAATTCGCTTTATTTGTGCAAAATTTATGTCGAGTATGTGTGTGTGAGTGTGTGTGTGTGTGTCTGTGAGTATTTAGATTTTAATCTACTTTTGCCGTTGCAGCTGCCAGCAACTTTTGACAACGCACCCCAGCAATTTATGCAACGCCGAAATAACTTTAAAACAAAGTATTTAGAATAAAAACAGGAACCGAAACAAAAAAACAGCTTCAAAAAAGAGTTGAGCAAGTTTTTGAACTTTGTTGAAAGTTAAGGTTCTTTGACCCACTCTTAATCAGGTGAAATATAATTCAATTATTTAAAAGGTAATAGCGCAAATAACAGTTTAATTAATTATCGAAAAAGAAGACAAAAAGAAGACAAACTATATTTAGTGTATATACATAGACTATTTTTATACACAGTATTTTAAAACAAATGCTTTAAATTAATTCAGTAAAAAATATTTCTTGCTTTTGAAATTTTGTATAGAAAAGGCTTACTTATTAATTTCCTGCTAAGAAAATTTCACGCTAAATAATTTCCCTAAGGAATATGCTCAATTTCTTTATAAAGAAGTGCGTGCTGAAATTCCCCAAAAATAAGCTTAAACTATTTTAATAATATGGTAAATAACTAAAACTTTGCCGAATAAAATGTTTAAAAATTTGCTAACTAAATCTTTCACAGATTTTTTTCACTATGCAATAAGACGTGCTCATTAAAAATGCTGCAAATCAACTATAAAAATTAGCTTGAAAAATGCTAAATTTCCTGCTAACTCAATTCACTATAGAATACGCTTATTTCTTGTTTGAGTAAACTGAACTTCAAAAGAAATATATACATAACTAAAATCTTGCGAAATCTGTATATTTTACCTAAATGTTTTCTTTATATAATAAGTCTTGCTTGATAAATATATATAAAGAAATGCTCAAAATCAACTTTAATTCCGCTTAGTAAATGCTGTTAAAATATGCTAAATTTCTTTCTTAATAAAAGTCTTATAGAACATGCTAATTTTTTTGCTACAGGAAACGGAACTTCATAAGAAATATATAACTAAAATGTTGCGAAATAAAAACTTTTAAATTTCCTCAATATTTTGCTAAACTGAATCTTTTACTTAGATATTTTCACTAAAGATTAAGTCTTACTAAATAAATATTTTTAAAACTGCTCAAAATCAACTCGAATTCTTGCTAAATAAATTCCCATGGAATAAGCAAAATCTCTGTGAATTTCTTCAGAAGTTGGTGCAGCTATCAACTGCAATTGCAGCTTAATTGTCTATTCAAGCATATTGTTGAAGACAACTGCTAAACTGTATGTATGAAATTTTCATTATTGTTCTTTCTTAAATAGTAGTTTCCCCAGTTTTGCAGTCCTACAATAGTCCACACCATAAGCATAAAGGCACGATCATCACGATGATGGCAGGCAATATCAGGTTCATTTAATAGGCCCCGGAGAGTTCAAATGAAATGTGCAAATTTGATTGCGACCATAAATTTCAGCCCCACAGAAGAGCCACACACACAGCTCTATGAATAAAGTGCAGTGTGGGGACTAGGCAAAGGAGAAAGAGGAGATTGTGGAGTGTGGGAGAAGGGCCACTTGAAACGTGCCGAGTTTTAAATTTCAATGGCAATTGGCAATCAGAGAGGCAATTAGCATGCAGCGAGCATTAACATTATTCACATCCTTATTAAAAGTTGCGCGATCCTCCTCCTCCTCCTCTCCCTTTGTGCAATTTCCGTTTTTTAATTTCTCCTTTTATTATTTGCTTTATTCGCTGCTTGTTTGTTTCTCTTTTTGATATATGAAATTAATAAGAAACCAGCATTTGATGGCCGTGCACCAAAAATGCAGCATGCCACACGCTGCGTTTGGCGGTTTTACAACGTTTCATTGTGTCGCCTCTTTGTTGTGGTTATGCATTTTTTTTTTTTTCGAACACACTTTATTGAAATGACAACAACAACAACTACAAAAAAAAAGGCAATAAGATGCCCAACAGCCCGCATATGACACATCGTTAAACGTTTTTCTCTTGTTTTTTCCCCCTCTGTTTTTTTTTTTTTGTACCATTTGTATGCAGCATTTTTCCTGCCCCACATCTTTTCACATTTGATTTCATTTCGAATTCAAGTTATGTGTGTATTTCCGAGAGAACCAATAAAAAAAATTGATATTTAAATCGTATGCAAATTGGCTGCGCTTTAATTTTTTCTAATAACCGTAAAATGTTCAAATCAAATGGGCGTAGCGCTGACACCATTTGAATATCGCCTACTTCTTCTTCTGACCCATTCCTTTCCCCCCCCTCCAAATTCACCTGCAAAGAACCTTCTTCTTTTGAGGTTCCACCGACGACGATGACGACGACGTTAACCCATTTCGTAATGGCCTTTCAAAGCGATGAGATAACTAGGACGTTGGAATTGAAATGACTTAGATAATGGCTGTGATTGAGTTGCGCTCTTTATGCATGCTAAAGACTCTTCTGCTTCTGCTGCTGAGTGCGATAAAATTAAACGCTTAGAAACGCTGAAAGTGCAATGTGTTCGAAGAAGCTGCACTAATTATGCCGATTTACTAATCCGTCGTTCTGTCTGTCTGCTCTCAAATGTGCTTTTATCTCTGAGACTTTAAGCGATAGCCAACTGAAATTTGGCATGTTAGTTACTTAGTACTAAATCTTATTTAAACATTATCGACTTTTATTTTTAGAACATTATATCGCTTGTTATTTAACATAGTTATAAATCGCTGTGCTGTCTGTCTGCTCTCAAATGTGCTCTTATCTCTGAGACTTTAAGCGTTAGCGAGCTGAAATTTTGCATGCTAGTTGCTTAGTACTAAATCTTATTGAAATATTATCGATCTCAACTGCATTATTTAACATAGTAATAATCCGCCCGTCTGTCCGTCCGCTCTCAAATGTGCTTTTATCTCTAAACCTATACGAGATAGCGAGTTGAAATTTGGCATGCTAGTTGTTTATTACTGTATGTGCCTAAAACTTATTCTAACTTTTTATAACAAAGTTCATTTCTTATGCAAATCATAAGACTTTAACTTGAAATTCTGGGTTTTTGTACCAGGCTATTGCAGTAATGAAATGCTCGTTAAACATTAAAGTAAATGCAATGTGAGTAGCATTTCCAACAATGACATGAATCACGCTTCAGTTCCGCTAACCGTTTTGCTATCAGCTGAATCAATCAAGTTAGTTGCAATGACCTCAGAGAGACGCAAGAAGCGTCCCACCCGCACCACATTGCTACCCTCCATCCAACGTTCCCTATTCCCTGATTAGTTGCTCCCTCAACACGACTCTCTTGGGTCGATTTGAATGCTTTATGCTGCAGACAACCCGCAACGCACCTTGCCAGTTGCCCTCTCGATGACCCAACAGAGCAATAATACTTCAACTAAATATATTTGTGTGTATCTATGTGTATATATGAAGTAAAGCGTCAGGCGTTCGTGCTGTAAATCAAATGTCATGTCAATTTTAATTGCATTTTAATGATAAACGATGGGCGCGAACTCGCGAACTATTATTCGAAGGGTGCAGCAAAGGGTTAAGTTAAAGTCGTGACTGCTGCTGTAAGGGAAAATCAATAACTTTGTGCTCGTCACTTTCATTCAATTTGATTCCACGAGCCAACCAATTAAACAGGCCGACACATAATAATCACATACTGTCTCTCTCTCTCTCACTCTCTGCATCATAACTCAACTTTTGATTGCAGTTCATTTGCAGTTGCATCCACACATTTGTCCATCCATTCCAACTGACCACTCATCCATCCATCTATGCACGCTATCCATCTATGCAATTTATGAATGCATAACTGTATAACATTCACTATAACATATATATCACTATATATCTGCTGCTGGCTGCTGCATCTGTTCACGCACATAAAGCGCGACACGTTAATTAAATTATACTCTTTTAATTCCAATAAAAAAGAAACGAATCCAAAGCTCAACACGCTGAGTGTTGTGCTTCGACTAAAGGATACTCTTTGCAAACTATAGCGATTTATTTATTTGGAATCAAAAATAAGTATTTAATATTTACTTTGATTACATATACAAAAAAAAAAGACCAAATTCTAAAAACAGGAACATTCGTCTTAAAAATTATGTTCTTGAAATAAGGACAAATTTTCAAAACTAGTCTCAAAAATGCCAAATTATCGATATAAGACCAAAATTCTAGATTTGAGCTACAAAAATTCTGTAATACATCGAAATTTCTTGAAATCTATTTATTTAGATTCAAGTGTTTTCTTTCACAGCTCAGTTAATCAAAACATTCTCAATAGCATTCTAAAAGAGAAAATCCTGAGTTCAAATCAATGATAAATATTTCGTAAGTAAAAGTGATTGACATACAACTATGTTAAATAACGAAACTAATTCATAAAATAATAAAAAAGAAGTAAAAATAAACAATAAATATAATTTTAATCATAAAATAATGAAAATGTAGTAAAAAAAAACAAACAATAAAAATAATTTAATATAATATATTCTATAATAAGATTTTCAGTATTACAACTATACGATTGTTTTCTTCCTATTAAAATTAAGAATTTAAATGTTCTTAAAATCAAGATATGTTTTCTAAGATTAGCATTTTCATGTTCCTCACTCAATTTTTATACCCAAAATTCGTACTATCAAGAACAAAATCTTAATTTTATAACTTTTTTCTCTGTGTACTTTGATAGTTAATAACTTCCTTTTTTCTGCCACATTTACAGGGTATCAATCACACAAAAAAGAAAAATAATATAATATATCAACAAAATATGGCGAAAATTCTACAAAAATTGCGTTGCTTTTGTGTTGAAGTTGTGCGTACAAAAAGATGAATTTGTATCTGTAGCTGTATATGTATATGTATATGTATCTGTATCTGTATCTGTAGCTGTATCTACAACTGCAGCTGTATCTGTAGGAGATTTTTCGCCTCGCTTTTGTGCGGCTCTCACACCAAAGTGCAAAAATACGTTTTTAATTGATTTTTAATTAAATGTTTAATTGTCAGTTGCAGGCGCGTGTTTTGTGTGGTTCGCTCAATGTTTGCTCTCTCATTCTCATACTCTCCCTCTCTCTTCTCTCTCTCTCTTTCACACTCTGTTTCTTCATCTTTTATGTGGGGCAATTCCCTCTCAAGTGCGGCACTTCAATGCGAATATTGCACGAGTTGAACTTTGTTTGCGCTATTTGGCATTTTATGAGTTTTTATTTCCCACTCTCTCTCTCAAAATAGTTGGTAAATGATTTTTTTTTGTTTTTGTGATGATTGAAAACGCAGCAGAACTCTCATCAAAATGTGAAACCTAATTAAACATTGGCAGCTGCTAATTAACATTGTTGAAATCAAGTCAAATTCTGAGAAACAAAAAAAAATGAGCAACGCTCTGTTGGTTTTAAGCTGTTGATTCGCTTAGGCTAAGGTCAATCTTTAAGCTGCAAAAAAAAAACAATCGCATTAAGCTGTCTATATCTCTCTCTTCCATCTCTTTCCATCTGTTTGCTCGCTCACATCCGTTCGAAGGCGACTTGTCACTATTTTTATCTAAACTGTTTACTTGCCGCTTTTGCGACTTTAAGCCAAGTACAGCCACGTTGCGATGCAGATATATATAACAGATACTCTATATATAAGGGAGAGAAAGAGAGGGAGTAAGAGGAAGAGAGAGAGAGAGAGAGAGAGAAATGGCGGCATTGGCAGGCGCTTTGTTTGACAACTTGAAAGCGTTTCGCTTACCCAAAGCCTTGGCTAAACTTTTCACAAACAATGCCAGCGTGCACAGAGCGAGATGGCAATACAACCAAGTGGCGTGAGTGAAAGAGACGGAGGGAGGGAGGAGGAAGGAGGAAGAAGAAAAGTTTTGTAATGCGCTTAAATTTCTTTAGTCCGTTGGACTTGGCGCACAGGTGGGCTCGATTGTTGTGTTGAAAGCTGCTGTTGTCGAAGTCGATGCCATTATTAGCATTACCCAAAAGCAAATGATGATGATGATCATCATCATCATCAACGTAATCATCATCATCATTGGCAGCTCACGTTGTGAGCCTATCACGTACATTTGCCATCAATAACGCAACGATTTAACTTGTCTCGTTCGCCTGGCCACGTAGTAGACGACAAGAGAGCATCACATCGCCTCCTGCCACAAAATGTTGCAAGTCGCTTGTTTCTGGCCTCGCACGTACACGCATGCCACGTAGATTAGGCCCGTAAGCCATGGTCTCGACTCATCTCGACTTCCTTCCTTCCTTCCCTCAACTCTCAACTCTCGACTCTCGCTCTCTTATAGATATTTTGTTTATCGATATAAATATTGGTAGTGGGTTTCTTCTGCCTTCGACTTTCGGACTTTTTTCGGGGCACGTAAGCTTGCCGCGTCACACATTTCCACTGTTATATCCATTTTGCCGAAAAATCCGTATGCCGGAATGCAAATGGAAATGGCTTTTGGTAAACAAATCCACTTAGCTGCTAATTGGCGGCAAATCAGCCTCAGTCACAGTCTCAGCTCTATTTTCAGCTCTGACTCCTTGACTTCCCTTGTTCCTTGTGCTTATCGCATTCCCCCGCCTTCGTCACTTCTGATGGTCTGAGTACCATCAAGTGCATCAGCAGCTTCAGCTTCAGCTTTTTTTGGTCAAGGAAAAGCGCATCACGTGCGCCATCATCTTGTTACTTAGCTGCTGGGTTTATCTCTTCTGTTTCACTTCCCTCTTTCCCCATCTTTATCTCCTTCTCCTTCTCCTTGCTTATCCTTCCCTTTCCCCAACTACATTTCACGTTCTGTTTCGCTTCTCTGCTCCGTATTGTTGCCTTTTGCTGACCAAATCCATTTTAAGCAGCAGCGAGAGACCAACTACTTTTTTTCGGTGCCACAACAACAACGCAACGCTTTAAACTCCACAGCGTGCACAGTGGTTCACAACTAGGCGAAATGTCAACAAATTGTTTTTGCTTCCGAAACTATTTCAATGTTTGCTATTGAAAATTCGAATCTATTCTATGATTTTCATATGAGTTTTATATTAGAAACTGCAGTTTTTCAATATATCGTTTTATAGTAGTAATCTTTTTTCTTACAAAGTCTACCAACATTTTATTATATATAATTGTTATCTCTTCTATGATATTCATTATTGAAATAAATGTTTTTTTTTAAGATTATACTATTTTTGATAGAGTTATCAGCAATATTTTATTCTATCTACTTCAAATATATTCTATGAAGTTCATATTTAAAATGGAATTGTTTTAAATAAAAACAAGCTATTTTTGTAGAATCTTTATGAATGTTTTATTCTACCTAATTTCAATACATATTCTATAATTCTCATATTTGAAATAAAATTGTTTCAAATCTTTCTTTTAAATAGGCGCAAACTATTTTTGGTAGTATTTCCATTAATATTTTATTTAACCTAGTTCTAATTCAATTCAATGATTTTCAAACATTTAATTTGTACAATTTTTATTCTATCCCTTTCAATCTAAAAATAATTTATAAAAGTGAATCAAATAAATTATATTTATCTATAATTTAACATTCAAATATGCGTAATATTTTCTCCTTTGTTAAATTTCAAGCAAAGATGCTTTTCAACACTTTTTTGGTGTAATTTTATGAATATAAATATGCCAGGAAGAATTTAAATAATACTTAAAATGATATGCAGGTAAATGTGCCAAAAAGAGTTTGCTTAATACTCAAACTATTTGAAATACACTCTCGCTACTTATTATTAAGATAATATACACATTTGCAAATAAGTTTATAAGTAAGCCAAATGCTTAAAATTAAAAAATAGTACATGAAATTTCGCTATGAATTTTCTAAACTTTCAAACTATTTATGTTAATTTAGTAACCACTGTGTGCAGCACAGGCAAATGGTCAAACAGAGAGAAAAGAGTGAGAGAGAGAGAGAGAGAGAGAGAGCGGCGCATCGTCAACTGGGGATCCAGATCCAAGAGGCAACATTGCAACATAGCTGGAACCGATGTCTGTCTCAATGTCTCAGCGTCTGCTGCTGCTGCTGCTGCTGCTGTCTGTGGTCAGTGGACAAACAGCAAATGGTTCGAGTTAAGGGAATGTCAGCAAAATGGAAGGCGCAAGAGTGAAGAGTGGGGGAAAAAGGAGAGGAGAAGAGGGGGGAAGAGAGCTGCAATGGTTAGACGGGTTTTATTTTTTTTTGGTTTCGGACAGCGAGTGACCAAACAGTGATAGTCGTAAAAATACCCATGAGATGTCGAAGGCATGTTGCAAAATTTCAAGCTCAAGCTTCAAAGTCTGTTGTTCACACACACACACACACACACTTGCACACACACTCGTACATACACACATTGGCAGAACAAACGTGCAGACAGTGGGAAACGCACGTCAGTGGCATAAAAGTTGCCTGTTTGGATTTCAAATGGTCAAAATGTGGACATTTGCTTAACAAAACGAATGCCAAGCAAAAAAAAAAAGAAACCAAAAAAGAATGAAATGTATATAAAAAACAGTCGCAGCTCAATTGTTGCGAACTTTTTGGTCAAGGCGAAGGGTTTGAATGACCAGCAGATGGTCTAAATTTTGGCCAAGAAATAAATAAAGAGAGATATATAGAAAGAGAGAGAGATAGAAAGCGAATTCGAGTGGATTGAAAGATATAAAAAATGAAAGTGATAGTCAGGTTCTGCCAAGTTGAAAAAGATATATCAGCAAGATGGAGATTAGTAAAGAAAAGAAATATAAGCAGAGAAAGAGAAAATCTAAAGCCAGAAGACTAACAATCTCAAGAGATGCCTTTAAAATTTTAATAGATCTGCAAATATTGAAGAAGAAAAAAACACTGTGCGAAAGAGATAAAGAAATCAAGCGTCTTATGAGATTATTAACTTGCAACTCAACTCAACAGCATCTCTCAAGTGTCTCTCTTCACTCAGCTTGACCTGAGGTCAGTTTTCCTTGCCTCATCATCAAGTCGCCAATCTGCAGTTGGTAACATTTGCTGATTTCCTTCTCCATCACTTGCACACGCACTCAACAACAAGTGCAAGAAGAAGCGAAAGAGAGAGAGAGAGAGAGAGAGCGAGAGAGAGGAGTAGAAAAATGAAAGAAATTCGCTTCGCTTCGGTTTCTTGCATGCTGAGTTTTTTTCTGCTGTTTTTAACTAAAAGTTTGCGTTTTAGCTTTAGCCAGATTTATGTTTTCCTGCTTGCGTTTGCAGAATTGTTGTCGGAAGTTTTTTGTGCAGCATCATGGCACACACACACACACACACACACACACACACATGCGCTGCAGAGGTAGAGCAAAAGTTCTAAAAAGATGTTTGAAAAAATACAAAAAAAAAGCAAGTAAAAAGTGCGCCCAAAGTTCACAGAGAGAGAAAGAGAAGCCGAAAAATATGTTAAGAGCCTGGCAGAAACAGAAGCAGCTACAGAAAACAACGCTGAAAGGAGGGGAAAAGGGGGAAGGGGATGGGGAAGGGGAAGGGGAAGAGGGTAGCAGCAACTTCGCATTGATGTGCCTCTTTGACTTTTGTCTTGGAGTCGTTGTCTTCTGCTTTGACTCTGATTTTGAAGTTTTCGCTCATCTTCAGTTCAGTTCTGTTCTCTTCTCTCTCTGTGTTTGTTGTCCTGCTGATGTCCTTTTTGGGGCTTTTGGCCTTTTGGCGTGTGCCTGATTAGCCGTGTGTTTGTTTCGCATGTTCATCGTTTACTTTTCGTCTTTATTTATGTTTTTCTTTTTGCCGCCGGGGCACTTTTCCATTTTCCATTCACCATGCACCGTTTTCCATTTCACTTTCAGTTTTTGGCGAACAACAAGCTGTCCAATTAGCTGGCATGTGGCATGTGGCATGTGGCATGCGGCATGTACTTGAAATGTCATGTAAGTTTCTTCCCGCTGGGCAAATGTTACTTTTGCTCTGCCGCCGTCGCCGCCATAAAAACTAACAAGTAAATTGAATACTCAAAATGGACTTCATGAAACTCATTAGGCCAACTTCAAAAACCTTGCTGACCCCGTCTCTTCCCCCCTCTCTCTCTTTCTCTTTTGCTCGTGTGGCGCCCCCGGGGGGCAGGCACAATGTTGGCTCAATTACAGGCCAAGAAAATCAAACCAACTTGAAAGAGAAGCCTCAAATGCAACCAAAAACACATCTTTCTCTGTCTCTGGCATTGATTCACTTTCGGCTTTTCCAGCTCAGCTCATTTCGCTGCCCATTATGTGTGGCATTAACATTATTATTATTATTGTGTTCTATGTAAATATGAACACAAAATAATTAATGTGCTTTTGACAGCTTCGCTTCAAGCAGCTTTTATGAGCCGAGTCATAAATCAATTTTTGGCGAGATTGTGAGCGAACTTTTCACAATTCACTGAGCATACATTTAATTTGAATTTTTAAAATTGTTTTTCGAGGAACTTTTAGTTGGACTTTTATTTGGTTTTAAGTATGAACTATTAAAATTCGTTTTTGAGATAATTCTATTATAATCACACTCTTTTGCATAATCTTTTTGCTTGTGCCTTTATGTGCTTTTATTACTCATGTTTTTCTTCGTACAACAAATTATTTAATGTGCTTTGCATTGAAAAATGCTCCGAACTCTATAACACAACCTTTTTTAAGCTTTCCCTTTTTTTGCACATTCTATTTAAATTCATTGATCTTTCTCAATTTCTTGATTAAGCTAAAACTTTTTTAATTATTTAGCTTTTTGCAGACTTTCCAATAAAATCAACTCAAAGCTCTTCAATTTTCTTTATGATCATATTCGATTTTTATTAATACTTTATATGGTTTTTTTTGCGATGCAAAAGTTGTAGAATTTCCTTGATTGTTTTCTATTCAAAGGGTTAAGCTTAAGCTCTTTTAATTATTAATACTTGTTATAGCGAAAGCTCTACACAGATTAAACTAAAGCTCTTTTTATTAGTGTTAGCTGTTAAAGCATTTAATTGCACATATAAAGCTTTAAAATCAACCTAAAGCTCATAAATTTATTTGCTGATCTTCTAGTCAAAGGATTAAGCTAAAGCTCTTTTAATGTTTATTAGTTGTTATAGCTTGTATGTGTAAAGCTACTGCTTTTAAAATTGTTAAGCTTTAAAATTGACCTAAAGCTCATCAATTTCCTTGCTGATCTTCTATTCAAAGGATTAAGCGAAAGCTCTTTAAATGATTAGAATTTTATAGATGTTAAGCTTTTGACATATTGCTGAATAAAATCAACATTGAAGCTCATCATTCTTGATGATCTTCTTTTCAAAAGATTGAGATTATGTTCTTTAATTGTGTTTATTTGTTATAGCTTTTATTAAAGATACAGCCAAAATCTTTACCTATTTCTGAACATGGTCTATATTGAATGATATCATTCATTCTCTGATCCCGATCTACACATTTCTCGAGCATTATTTCACCTTTTTGCACCTTTCCCTTTTCGCTCCAACAGCGTTTTGTTTTCCCCCGATTTGAGCTCAAGTAGTCGGCTTTCTTTTATCTACACGCCATTCATTTCAATTCGTTTGCACCTTTTTCATTCTTAAAGTGCAAGCGAAAGGAAAGGGAAGATAGAGTTTCATGTTCATTCTACACTTTTGCCCCGCCCACAAGACATTATTTGCTCTCTCTTTCGCACTGACGAAGACCAAAAAAAACAAAGGGGTTCAAATAGAGGATTCGCCTCATATTTTGGCAGACAAACTTCAAACTATTGTTGTGGCAAGTCAATGAACTGGCAAAAGCGCCTAATATTTCCACACACACACACAGAGAGAGAGAAGTACACTTCACACCCCTACACACACATATATATATATATATATAGTAGTAGTAGTTGTTGCTGGTATTGTGTAGAGTGCGAGTTTCGTAGTATATTAAAAGTCTATTTCTTTGGCAAGACAATAAAGTTGCTCCAGAGAGAAGACCAATCGCAAAAGCAGAGGAGAGGGGTTTTGATATGGGTAGACTTTAGCTTCGGGGGGTAGCTAAGAGAGGGAGGAAGGAAGGGAGGTAGGGAGGAAGGGAAGTATCTAAAAAAGTAACAGCGTCGCGTAGTTGTAACAAAAGCTCACGAAGCTGGAAGCTGCAGCAAGAAGCTGCGATGAATGAATGGGCTTGAAGGTCCTACGTCTCCCCTTCTTCCCTCCCCCCATCTCCTCTCCCCCCCCCCCCCTTTGGCGGACACACAAGGCACAGTCGCCGCGTTGGGCTATTGTTCTACTTCGCGAAATAGCGCACATAAAAAGCCAAAGAATGGGAATAAATGATAAAAGAAAAAAACGAGAGAAAGAGAAAGAGCTGAAAGGCAACTACAAAAAAAAAGGAGCAAAACTGACAGGCGACTGGCAGCCAGAGGCAGAGTTCCCAGAGAGAGAGAGAGAAGGAAGAGTGTGAAGAGAGAAGGTTCAAAATTGGAATGAAATGCCAGGGCAAAAGTATGTGTGTTCCATCTCCGTCTCCGTCTCCTCCTCCTCCTCCTCTTCGAGACGGAGCCGCCCCAACAATGTGCGACTGTCAATTTCAGCGACATTCTCGACGTTGTTGCCAAAAGGGAAAAAGGGTTAAAATGTTTCATTGCCTTGCCTTGCCTTGCGACTCTCGGCTGCGAAGACAACATATGCCAATAATTTACGCAATTTAGTCAAACAAAAAAAATACATATAAAAAAAGAGGAAAATACACATAAGAATGGCAGCCAAGAAAAGCCCCAAGATTTATACACAACCAAAAATAAAGTCGAAGAAAAACATAAGAGTTGCTGGCCAATCAGTTGGGTGTAAGATTGTAGCTGAAAGAGGTTTAACAACCACTTCCGTTCAAGGAACGAACCCCAAACGAAAAACATCATCAACTTTACCGAAATTGATGCTCAATTTTATATTTTAAATGTTATTCAAATTGTGCCACATTTTTCAGTGTAATGGCCTGGAATTGTATTGTCCAAGGGTTTTTCTTGTGGCATGTTTTTGCTTCTTCTTTTTTTTGCTTTTTTCGGACTCGGCACACATTATTTATTGTGTGGAGAGAGAGAGAAAAGAGGAATAGGAAACGGAAGGTAACTCAAGTAAGAAGGTGATGCGAACTCTTTTTCGATGCCATAGAAATGCGTATCGTGTAGTTCAATAAGCAAACGATTTAACTGCGCTAAGCTAATTAGCCAACTAAGTGAGAAGGGGCGGGGGGGAAAGAAGTGCTCCGAACCGAAGCTGACCCCAAAGGTCGCAACAACTGCAGTGTGGTCAGTGCTCGGGGAAATTGCGTCATTAACAGGCCGCTTAACGCTGAAGCTTCCTCTCTCTCCGCATTCGAGTTGGAAATGGAAATGTGGGTTAAGCTGCTGTCGTTGTTTTGCGTTGCGGTTCTTGCTCGGCTCGAATTATCATTGCGAGTGAGAGAGAGAGAGAGAGGAGAGTGGGAGCTAAGAGAGCTTTGCCCAAAAAGCTCTTTATCAAAGCAGAGGTCATAAGCTTTACTTTGATTCACAGCATCAACTGTAGTCGAGATTGATGTCAACTGGGCTTCTATGTGTGGGGGGTGGGGTGGCAACCCTAAAGGTAACTGCGGATTAGATAAATGACAGCGTTATCGCTGACAACGGGGGCAGCTGATGTCGATGAAGCGAAGATAATCGAAAATAGGGCAGACCAAAGGCAAGTCGATTGATTAACGCATTCGGCGGCATTAACTCGGCTGATTGACTGTGATGTATATTGAGGTCGGGGCAGCAGAGAGTGAGAAAGACAGTTGCAAAAACTGTATTCGATTGATGTTGATTGAGCTCACAAAATATGTGTTTGATAAGAATCTCAATTAATGAACCATGATTGAGAGTCTACATATGATTGACTGCATTCGCTGTTGATTGACGCAAAAACTGTGTCAATTGTTCATGATTGAAGTATAAATTGAGCTTAGAAAATATGTATTTGTTTAAATAAATGAGACAAATTGTTAAGAGCTAATTGAACTCAACTAAAGAACCATGATTGAAAGCATACATATATGTGATTGAAGATTATTAAATGCATTGACTGTTGATTGACGCAAAAACTGTGCTAATTGTTAACGATTGAAGTGTACGTTGAGCTCAAGAAATATGTATGTATACGATTGCTATCAGTCAGAGAAGAGTATTGATTGACGAGTTGGCGGCTTTAACTGTGTTGATTGACTGTGATGTATGTACGGGCAGCAGAGTGTGAGAAAGCAAAAGCTGTGTTTTTGATTGTAGGTTAGATTGAACTCAGCCAAGATGGGATGATGTAATTTAATTAAGGAACCATGATTGAAAGCCTATGTATATGTGTTTGATATCAGTCTACAAAGACGATTGATTAACCCATTGGCGGCAGTAACTGCTGATTGACTGTGAAGTATGTCGGGGCAGCTGAATGGGAGCAAAAGAGTTGCAAAAACTGTGTTCGATTGATGTCGAAATCGCAATTGCTCATGATTGAAGTGTCGATTGAGCTCAGTAAACAAGTGTTTAATTAAGAAAATGAGGCAAATGATTGAAGGATGATGTGACTTAATTAAGGAACCATGATTGAAAGACTACATATATGTGATTGATGCAGATTGATTGACAAATTGTCGGCATTAACTGCTGATTGACTGTGATGTATGTACCGGCAGCAGAGTGTGAGATAGTGTATAGCAAAAGCTACGTATGTGCATGATTGAAGCGTAGATTGAGCTTAGCAAAGAAGTGTTTTTTGATATCTATAAATGAGCTCTCTTCTTTATACTATATATATTTTGTTTTATTATACATTCACACGAAGTGCAAATTTTGATTTAGAATGCAAACTTCAATGCAGATGGAGCTTTGTCAAGCTGTTCAGTTGGTTTGCCATGCCTGAAAAGTTCACTTAAAGCGGAAGGCAGCAATTCCGCAATTGTGACAATGATGTCCAAGTGATTGAATGCTATTTATACATAATTAATGTGTGCTGTTTTTTGACGTATCTATGCGTAATATCGATTTGCGAACTGTCGAAGAAATGCTGCTGCTGCCAGCTTTTGCTTTAGCTGCTGCTGAGGTTGTTGCTGTTGCTGCTGCTGTTGATTGTCGTCGCAATCGGAGATTCTCTTGTTGCAGCATATCCCGCAGCGATCTCATCTCCTCGGTGAGCTTGATGCGTCGCTGCTCCAGTTGCTGCAGCTTCTGTTGCTCAGCCTCGAGTGTGGCAAACAGTTGCTTGAACACATTTGCAGCGCCCTCAATCTGTTGCAATCGCTGTCTCTGTGCCTGGACTCGTGTTCGACTCGTGCTGCCTGCTTCTGGGGCATCCTTTGGCTTTGATGTCCCCGCCTGTTGCTTGTCAATCATTGTCAATCGCCTCACTGCTCCCCAAAAAGCAACCGCTCGATTCTAGCAAATTATTTTCAAATTTTCTCCCTACATCTAAAAATGCTTAGCTTTCAGCTTCGAAACGTGTGATTCAAAGATTGCCTTGTTGGTTGACCTAATACTATTCAATCAGATTTGATTGATATCGATTTGAAGATTTTAGTTTCGTAAATACTTTATCAACTATTAAGAATCTTTTGTTTGTTTCTATTCATGTTTTTGTTTGTAACATATTTATTATGTATTATTAATTGTTTTTTTTTTTTTTAATCATATTTATATCGAATTTAGCTTTTGCATTAAATTGTTTTTAATTTAATGTCTTTTTCCTATTTAACTTTCTCTCGGTCTCTCTCTATACTTTGAATTTTAGTTTCGTCAATACTTGACCAATTATTAGTAATCTTATTCTTCCATATTTATACCTATCTCAACTTTTGTATTAAATTGTTTTTCATTTTATGTCTTTTATCGATTTAACTTATCGCTCCCTCTTTTGCATTCTCTCTAACTCTATATACATTATTTTAACTTATTTACAAACTATTCATCATCTTTTGTTTGTTTCTATTTAAGTTTTTTTTATTTCAACTTAACTTTCATATTTATATTTAACTCAACTTTTGTATGAAATTGTTTTTCATTTTATGTCTTCTTTCAATTTTACTTCTCGCTCCTTCTTTTGCTATGTCTTCCACTTTATCCATTTTTCCTTTGGATTTTAGTTTAACAAATACTTTACCAATTATTGGTAATCTTTATGAAATATTTTTCCTTATATTTCCTTTTTATTTTATTTCCCTTTTTTTGATTTTACTAAATTTTCTCTTTTCCAGTATTTTGATTTTATCCTTATCCTTCAATATTTATACCTTTCCTAACTTTTGTATTTAATTTTTTTTTAATTTTATTTCCATTTTCGATTTTACTTAGTTCCCTCTCTTCCTGTATTTTGATTTTAGTTTCGTAAATACTTTACCAATTATTAATAATCTTTCTTAAATATTATATTTTTCCTTATCCTAATTAAATTGATTTTTATTTTATTTCCTTTTTCTTGTTTACTAAGTTCTCTTTCTCTCACTTCCTGTATTTTGATTTTAACCTTATCTTTCCATATTTTTACCTATCCTTACTTTAGTATTGAATTGTTTTTATTTTTTTTACGTTTCTTTTTCGTTTTTACGTAGTTTTTTCTCTCTTCCTGTATTTAACTGTTAATCGTTTTGTTTTTCTTTCTCTATCTTTTATTATTTCTCTCTCTTTCTGTCTCACTCGCTGCTTGGTCTCTGTTGTGCGCTGTAATTTTTATTCAATTTGTTGACCTTTGTGCTGACTTGTTTTTGTGTCAGTTGCCGTTCACATTTCACAAACAAATTAGTTGCCAACTGTCCGAAACAAATGTTGTGCTTGCTTGCTTGCTTTCTCCCCCTCTGTCTGTCTCTCTTACTGCTCTCTTCTCTCTTCCTTCTCTCCTCTCTCTTTCTCTCCCTCTCTCTTTCGTGCTGTAATCATATCAAGCTTAGCATTTCAATCATAATATTGCCTTAGCTTCATAACTCGTGTGTCGAGTGTTCGCCGGGTTTGTCATATTGATTGGGCCACACACATAACCCTCATAACTGTGCATGTCCGTGCATGTACAAAATGGTGGAGAAAGAGGGGGGGGAGGCAGGTCATTTTTTTGCGCATTTTGGCTTGCCGAAGGCAGTGCGACTAGGTCAAGAGGTTATGCACATGTCCGGACATGGTTAGGAAAAGGCGTACGCCGGAAAATTTGTCAGTGGCCAAAGTGGAGCAAGCGAAGCGAGATGAGCAGAGAGGGGGGAAGTAAAGTGTTGTTGTTGTTGCTGTGTAGCAACAGCAAATATATGTATATGTCTCTATATAAGCGAGCATTCCTTCATGTTGCATGCAAATTTCGCTGTTGCAGCAACCAACTTTGTTGCCACAGTTGCCAGTTGGCCTATGACTGCCACGCCCCTTAAGCGCAGCCCACTTGAGTGCTAGCATATTTCGCATATTTTGCAATAGCAATACTTTTTATTTTCATTTTTATTTTTGTTATTTTGCCTGCGTTTCGTTTCGGTTTTTTGTTTTGCTTTTTTTTTTTGAAGGCGCCGCACTTCAACAGCAGCAGGAAGCCGGAAGCCAAAGCCATGCCAAACAGAGCTCGGAACTTCTTGCAAGAAAAAACGAAGAAGAAGAGAAGCTCCAAGTCGAAATAGAAGCAAAGAGAAAGAAAGCGAGAGAGAGTGAGAGAGAGAGAGACTTGGAATCAAAACTAGAAGCCAAACACACACACACAAGTTTTGTGCTGCTGTTTACCTGCTGTACTACAAATGTGGGTGGGTGGAGAAGAGTGTGGGAGGGGGGATGGGGTAGGGATAGTCAACTCCCTCGGCCAGAAATTACTTATGTACATTGCGCTATCGTTGTTGTTGTTGTTGTTAGTGTAAGTGAAGTAGGTCATTAGGGGCGTTTCACTGTAGCACTAAAGAAGCAAGAGGAAGGGGGGTGGGATGGAGGCGACGGGGGGGTTGCTAGCTCCCCCGCCGCTGGGCTACTTGAATTATTAAATGTTTTCTTCATATACACACACACACATAGATTTCTGGCTGTGGCAGTTGCCAGTTGCCAGTTGCAACTTGGCACCGTTCAAACTTTTCAGCAACAAAAAAAATATGTATATATATATATATATATGAATGACAGACTCTTAAATTCAGTTTCATTTCCTTACTGCTCTCTCATATTGTTTGCCTTAAATTGTTTAACATTTAAAGAGGGGGCGCAAAGAAGCCCTGCAACCAATTGGGAATCGAGTTCAACTCGTCGTAAATCTTACCCAGACTTTTACCAAAAACAAATGCAGCAAAACGTCAACGATGCAACTTACCTAGAAAAGAAAGCAGAAAGAGAGAGAGAGAGAAAAAATGTTTGTTAATAAAAGCAAAGTTCATAAACAATTTAAATGTTTGAACAATAAGAGTTACTCGGCTTTTAAATTAAATGAATGTTGCTTCTAATTCTAATTTAATTTCAAATTTCAACAGCAGCTTAATATTATTCTAAGCCTGTAACTAACATAAATACCTATATGATTATTATCTTATTAATTTGAACATGAAATACATTTGGATAATAAGCTTACGCACATTATTTTAATGCAGTGCGATTAAGGTGGACGTTAGAGATACCCTCTAAAAACAAGTTTATGACCAGTTAAATGAATGTTCGTTCTTTTATATTATTTAATTGTCAATATCACTTTTCAAATCAAATACACAACATCGATTGAGTTTTAAAGTATTTAAAATAAACTTACAACCACATCGAATGTTCAGACAATGAAAAAACGACTGTTTAGTTTAAGTGTGACCACACAACAAAGTGAGGGATATTTACAACTAAATACGGTCACGTTTGTTATGCTAATTATGACGTATATCATATGGCCACACTTAAAACAGAAGGCGGAGCTATGAAGTAGCTTATTCATAAAGATTTCTTTCAGAAGTTTGTTTAAAAACAAGAAATGTTAAAAAAAAAAACACAAAAAGAAAAAGAATTGACTAAACCAGAAACGGAATAATGAAAAAATAAAATTAAAAAAACTATATATAAAAAGTAAGTATATAAATTAAAGTAAATTGAATTGAAAAATAAAAAGTTAAATACACATATAAATATTAAATAAAATATTTTAAAGTAAAAAAGAAATAAAATATGTTTAACCAAAAAAAAAAAATACTAAACAAAAACGAAAGAATGCAAAAATAAAATAAAAAATATATATAAAAATAAGAACTTAATATAAAACAAAGATAAATAAAATAAATATCAAAGAAAATTGAATTAAAAAATATAAAAATAAATAAAATAAAATATTAAAAAATTAAAAAACTAAATATGTTAAAAAAATTGACTAAACCAAAAACGAAGTAATGAACAAATAAAAAAAAAACCAAAAATACAAAACTTATGTATCTAAATAAAAAAAAAAAATATTAAAATAAACTTAATTGAAAAAAAAATGAATAAATAAAAAAAGTGCAGAAAAAAAAACTTGACTAAACCATAAACAAAATAATGAAAAAATAAAATAAAAAACCACATATAAAAATAAAAACCAAAAATATTAAAAAGTATGTATAGAAATAAAAAACCATAAACAAAATAATGAACAAATAAAATAAAAACTACATATAAAAATAAAAACGAAATATAAAAAAATATGTATAGAAATAAAAAAAAAATATATATATAAAAAAAATGAAATATAAAATAAAATATTTAAAACTAACAAAAACTTTAAATATTTTTATTTTCATGCGCCTTCTTTTGCTTTGAATTTTACAGGGTATTTGCTTACATCCCCTAAGTATTTCTAACGCTGAGCTAATTTTTAACAAACCACACAGTTATTTGACCAACACACACACACTCGCAAGCACATACATAATATTTACTGTAACATAATCTGCATCTATGCTTAGTCATTGTTCGTTTTTCCCCCCCATGTCGAGTCTCTATGCAAATTGCTTTGGCCAAAACGCATCGCATCGCATCGCATCGATACACAACTTAAGCTGGCTGCTTACCTAATCTAATGTTGCCCCACAAAGCCTGCAACACATTGTGCTTTATGTTGCACATAGACAGAGTGAGAGAGTGAGAGAGAGAGAGAGATGGAAGAAGCAGAAGTAGAAGTCTGCCTCAACTTCTCATATCATTGAAATAGTCCAATAAAAAGTAATTGGAGTTTGCATTTAATATAACAAGCAACAAATTCCATTTTTCTTTCTCTCTTTCTACCAAAAAAAAAAACAGAAAACTGCTGAATTCTAACCCAGTTTGCTGGCAACTTTAGCATTGCCTGTCCCCCCTCTCTCTCCCCACCCTCTGTTATGCCTACAAACTATGCATACAAACGGGGCCAAAACTGTCTAGGGTATCTTAGTGTGTGTGTATGTGTGTGTGTGTGTGTGTGTGTACAATGTATACACAAGAGCATCATCATAGATGTATCCACTCAGTCGTTGTTATTGTTGCCACTCCACTTCCCCTCTTTGCTTCCCCCCCCCCCCCTTCGCTACCCCCTCTACCACTGCTCAGCTGCTGCTGCTTTTGGCTCGTTGCTCATAAAACTCACTCAAGTAAAAGTACGAATGGTTTTCGATATGAAATGCATGAAAACTGACAGGCAAACATATTGCGCCGCATTTTTACCACACAGAGACGAACTGTGTGCCCCCCTCCCCTCCCCTTCTCTCCCCTCCACCCTCTTTCACCTCTCTGTGCAGCAGCACAATAAGCTCCTATAACCAGTTGGCTGTTGCTTACCACTTGCCCATTGCTTTTCCTCCCTCTCTCTCTCTTTGCTCTGTTTCGTTTTTGATATGCGATATGCGAGCTGAAGCCTGAGAGCAGCTCTCTGCTCTTCTATCAAGCACTCCTACGCCGCCCCCCTCTCCACTCCCCCCTCTTTGCCACACACCTCTTCTTGTGCGGACCGAGGCTATTTGGCATTGTTGAAGCTCGTTTTATGAAAAGGATATACACAATATCCATATGCGACACACGAACTTCGCGTCTCACATCCATTTATACTTTATGCAGATGCTTTAGCCATCACTTTATCTCCTCCTTCATCCCCTTACCTCTCCTCCCTTTGTCTCTCTGCTCTTTCTGTTCGGTTCGTGCGCTTTCTCGTTACCGTATCAAAATGCATATTGTACACTCGACAAGATACTCGCGAGCTTTATATGCCACATTTCTCTCTCTTTTAATATGCAACTTGGCAACTCAGCAGCATCAGCAACAGCAGTGAAGGAGGGGGGAGCAGCGGTGCTTGCCACACTTGGGTGGCGTCTTGTTCTTGTTCCTAGGTAATCCTAGTGGCAAGTTGCTGTTGCCTAAGACGACACATTGTAACTCGCAACACACACACACACTTCACTTCAAGCCAAATGAAAATACAATTTCAAATGGGATTTACAAGTTGTAACCGATTTTTTTGTTGTTTTCCGTGCTCTTCTCAGTCAGTCACTCAGCCTGAGCTCTAAAGCTTTTCTTAGCACGCAATCGTTAACATTGTATCTTATGTACAACATAAATAAAGCATAACAAACACAAACACAAACCGAAAAAAAAAAACATAAATAAAACTAAAACAACGAGTCAAGAGTTCGCTTTATGGCCAGATCTTTGAAGAACAGTCAAATTCTTGCAGTTAAGTAGTTTCTCTTGTACACGTTAAAGTTGACAATAGACAGGTGGTAATATATGTATTATAAAATTCTGATTTTTCAATATATTCAATACAAACTTGTTAACTGCTAGGCAAAGTTAATATTATTTTACTACAGCTGTTGTAAATTAACTGAAAAGTTCACTTTTCATTTTATCTGCATGTTAAAGTTAAAGTGAACTTTATAACTTGAACTTGATTTGCTATATGAACGATGATATGCGAATAGAAAGTGGAATAACTAAACACACTTATTTGCTACCTCAACTGTATTTGATGTAGTAAAAAGGTATAAAATTAGTCGATAAAGCTGCCAGATCTTTAGCAGAAAGTCGTAACGGCTGCTCTGTTTGCTTATCTTGCAGTTTACTTATAGATTCAACAGCACGTTTAAGATTAAAGATAGATCTACAGCTGTTTTATAAACATACTTATTTGCTACCTTAACTGTAATTAACTTGGAAAAATAAGTACGCAAATAGTAGATAAAGTTGCCAGATTGTTAGACATACGACTACATCTATATTATAAACATCCTTATTTGCTACCTTACACAATTAGTACATAGAGTCAGATCTTTAAAGATGCAACTAAAGCTATATTATCAACACACTTATTTGCTATTTTCAAGTAGTAGAAATGGTATTACATTAGATAGAGTTGCCAGATTGTTGACATTTTGGGTAATCATTAGGATAAAAGTGTTGTTTTGCACATAAGCGCATCAATAGTCTGGCAACTGTTGATCGCAATAAAATGAATATCATGCAATGGCGTTGCCAGACATTTTAAGTTAGTAATAATGATATAGGCAACAACTGTCTGTAATGTTTATCGTTGCTCGTAAATCGATTTTCTTATGTGTTAAAGTGTACATACAAAGGATATATATCGAAATCGATTTTTGGTTGGATTAAAGTGTATATATATGTATTTACCTGCTGGAATGGTTGGGCTCGTGGGCAAAGGGTTCGGCATAGATGTTGCGCACTGGCGGCACTCGGCGTGGCAATGGAGGCGGCACCGGATTATAGCCATCCATAATGGTATCACAATCGGAGTACTTCATCGATTTCATAGTCATTTTGGTTTAGCTATCGCTATCGTTATCGTTATCGTTATCGTTATCGTTATCGCTATCGTTATCGAAGTGAAGTAAAACACAAGCACGCGTTAATAATGCGCCTATTTTACATGTATTTAATGTGTGTTTTTTATATTCTTTTTAATTTATTTGCATGCGCATTAAATATTTATTTACTCTCAATTGTTTTTTGTTGTTGTTCGTTTATCTCTTTTGCTCTCACGGTTATTATTTCCGCTGGCTTTTATGATTATTATTAATTATTATTGGCCACGTTTTGCGCGTTTGCATTCCATTAATCATGGGAGCATTGCAGGTTGTGCTGCAAGTGCTGCAAATTATGCGTTATCAGTTCTCAGTGCTCAGTTCTCAATGCTCCAATGCTCCAGTGCCAGGCAGGGGGCGTGGCTGGCCCTTGGGCGTGGGGCTGGGGGTGGCATCGCTGCCGCCGACAGCGCTTTTAATTGAATGCAAATATTCATTTACCTGCCACCGAACACAAATACAAACACTATCACACACACACGATTTAATGTTTGTCTCTCTCTCTCTTTCTCTCTCTTTATAGTTGTCTCTTTCTAACACAGTGTTGTACTCTCTTTCACTTTTTTGTTTTGTGTGGCGCCTTCACATATTTTAACTTTCGGCTCCTGCAACTTTTGTTGTGCTCCTTGTTTTGTCTCCTTGACTCTCGTTTTATGGCTTCTTAGTCAATCGTGGACCTAGATTAGGGAATAATAATGATATGGGGGGGAAAAGAGATTAAATAAAGTTGTCAAATACACAATCAACCTTGTGACCAATTTCCTCTTACGCTCTTCGTTAACGTTCTCAACTCTTCAAACTTGATTTGATAGATTTTCGCATCTGCTTCCAGACAAAAAGCAGTTTGCATAGTTTGAACAAAAACAGTTTTTCGACATTAGCCTATAACCAAGTGGAAAAACGCAAACGCAGCAAATAGTTTTCAAAAGCACACAAAATTCCATAGTTCTAAACAGTCAGTCAGTCTTGTTCAGTGCTCAGTTTTCAGTTTCAGAGAACCACATTTATTTCTGGCTGCAATGTGAAATAATTTCGTGTATCGATTTTAATTTTTGCAGCACAACTCGGCTCAAGTTGGCATCATCATCTTTTTTGTGCCTTCGAATCGAATCCCAACAACAACACAACAAAATACTGAAATCCGCCGCAAATGGGCGCATCAAATGAAACTTTCCCTCCCTCTCCTTCCTCAGTCACCTGCCTCGCTCTCTTTCTCTCCTTCTCTCTCTCCCTCTCTCTCTCTCTCTCTTGCTTCCTTCTTGAGTTGAGTCTTCAGACTAGTCGGCAAACAATCAAAATAAGTGTATCCCTAACTGCAGTTGTAGCTCTCTCTCTCCAGCTGTATCTGTATCTGTATCTTTAGCTGTATCTGTATCTGTATCTTTAGCTGTATCTGTATCTGTATCTGTGGCTAAAGCCTGTAGCCTTAGCTGGCAACTCGTAGTCCCTATGCTCAACATATTTGTTACACTTGCTCTCTGGCTTCGACCATTTGAAGCAGTCAGGCAGTCAGTCAGTCAAGCAGTTGTTGTATCTGCTGCTGTGTGTATCTGCCGCTTGTATCTCTCTAATCACAAAATCCCACCCATGATGTGCAACAACAACAGCACAAATATTCAAAGTCATCGTGTAATATTGAAAAAAAACGAAGGAAAAGAAATGAAAAGGAAGGAGCGTGTATCGACAGGCAAAGAGGAGAGGGAGAGACTCTTGTGGCCAGACGAACGGCAGCCAATGCCAAACAATTTCAAATGTAATCCGTTATTGTGGTCGAAAAAGCAAAGTGTGTCTGCTTGTATCTGGCAGATACAAAAGCAAGCGCTTTTGGGATAATGTGGCATCGATCTTGAGGATTTTCATTTCAAATTAAATTTATGATATGGCAGAAAAAATTGAATTACCAAAGTTGCTGCCGTTGCTGCTCAAAGCGACACCTCAAATGAACCGCAAACTGCAGAAACACACACACAGATACATAGTTGTAGATACAGATACAAAGATAGATAGCTAGCTGACCGCAAAAGCTTCGCAATTGTTCTGCTCGAATGTATCGAACTAACGTTGCAACTAATTTTCCATTAATCAAAACCACAGCAGCACCACCTAAATGGAGGCGTGGCACATTAATTAATACCCCCCAAAAAGCAACCAAGAAGAAGAAGAAGTAGATGAGCTTGCATATATTGGCACAGCACTTTCAAATAGCAGATACATTTGTATCTTTCGCTCAGCGTGTCGCTTCATCATCGTCATCGTCATCGCCATCGTCAGCTTCAACTTCATCGCCTTCATCATCATCAGCGCGACTAATGAAACATTTGCTCACAAATGAAAATAATTTCACGTTCATTAAAAGCGACAACCATCGAACACAAACACCACAAAATATCCAAACTGCCAAAAAATGTTTTCAACACGCAACCAAACAACAAAAACAACAACAAAAAACTGGTAATCAAATAATTGCTGCACACAAACAGCAAAAGGAAAAAAAAGTATATATGAAAAAGGAGAAGATGAAAAATAATTATGAAATTATGACAAGTGTAAAAAGGAATTACATGAATTTCAGCTGGCAATTTTGATAGCCATAATCATAAGTGAAATACTCCAAAAGTTCGGCGAGTGTTAATCGATGTTGAAATGGCTTATTTCAAGAATATTTTTCTGATGACTCGCCATCGCTCTGAGTAACGTCGATGCGATGGAGTTAATTACAATTGGCATGATAACTTTTATTTCTTGGAATACTTCTGTTAATATACCAAATATGAATTTCGGCATAGTAAAGTAAAAAGTACATTTCAAGTATATATTTAAATAGGAAATATCTGTGCTTTCTTCTGATGCTTAAAAAACCTCATATACCAAATATACTATCACTATCATCAAATATACATTACGGTATATTTCAGTATTTTGTCGGTAATAGTTATTTTGGAGTATTTAAATGAAAATGCGAACACTTGACTGTATAATGAAAGCATTACCACCTAATATACTAGATACTGCATAATGAAAGTATCACCACCTAATATACTAGATATACTAACCAAATACCAAATATGCATTTGGGTATATTTAAGTATTTTTTCGATAAATGATCAATACTTGTTATTACCTTCCAAGTATAAATTACTTAATATATTAAATATATGTTTAAGTATATTTCTGTATTTTTTCGGTATATCAATTTGGTATATTTAAATGTTAATAAGAGCACTTGATTGTGTTATTGAAATAATTGTATTTGCTTTTGAAGTTTAAACCATTTCATATATCAAATATACTATCAATATACCAGATATACATTTCGGTATATTTTAGTATTTTTTTCAATATACTCATTTAGTGTATTTAAAGGGCAATACTTGTGTTTTTATGCTTAAAACACTCAATATAACAGATATACATTTCGGTATATTTTTGATATATTAATTTAGAGCATTTAAATGATAAATACTAGTGCCTTTTTTTTCTATTTGTAGCCACTTAGTATAGCTGATATAGTATTAAAAATGATAGCTATACATCTCTTAATATTTCAGTATTTTTTCGGTATATTTATTTGGTATATTTAAATGATAAATACTTTTGCTTTTCTCCGAGCTTAAACAACTTAGTATACCTGCTAGCTATACGTTTTGTCATATTTCAGTATTTTTTCGGTATTTTTTTTTTGGTATATTGGCTGTAGCTTTCAGACTTCGTATCTTACTTTTGCTTTCATTACTTCATCTATTTTCTGGCATTTTATCACTATTTATAATTCGCTTGATATCTCTATCTCTACCTCTTTCTGTTTCTCTCTCTGCTATTGCCCGCTTTTTACTTCGCTCTCATTCTGCTTTTAAGCTGTGCCTTGGCTGACTTTAGAGCACAGGCTGCGCCTCAATTGTCTTGTCTTTTGGCCCCAAAGATTTAGTGGCCACAAACACGAAATGAAACGAAACGAAACGAAACGTTGTCCCCATGTGACTTGGCCTTAACTCTTGGCTAACTCTTGGCTACCTCTTCTAAGCGCTGCAGCCGTTGTTGCACCACCATTAATCTCTGCCTGTTGGCTACCAGTTCGCTGCACTCGCTGCACACACACACACAGACAGAGAGCTGAAAAACCTACGCAAAAAATGCAGCGCGAAAAAAAGGCATGCACTCTAGGTAGGAGGAGGGAGGATTGGATGCTGCTCCTTAAATTTTGTTTTGTAGTGCAAATCATGTTGACGCCCCCCGCCTCCAAAAAAGAAGCAAAACAAAAACAAGAGGCAGCCAGGAAAAAAAGTAAAGAAAAAAAAGGTGGCCAAATGCTACCAAACGAGTTCAAAGCAGGTTTTGCAGTGGATGCAGTTTTTGGCCAAGCCAGTTTGGCTGGCAAACGGAACAAGTTTTCATGCCGCAAGACGTTGCAAGTGCCCCCTCAATTCCTTAACCCCTTGCTTTGCCTTGGCTGCTAAAAAAAATGTCAGCAAGGAAATGCAATTAAAATTGATTTTTATTTGATTTATAAACGATCTTTTTTTTTTGTTGGTGTTTTAAATATAAAACAATTAAATGGCGCGACAATTTCGTTTGTTTATAAATAAAGTGGGGTAGTGGAAAGGGGGGAGAAAGGGGGAATGCAACACATTTTGTTGCCGCACATTTGCCACAAATGTCAGAAATAATCATCATGGGCAACACGGCATTTCATTTGACAGCCAGCCAACAAGCGGGGGCCCCCAATGAGCACAGTCCCCCACCCCTCTCCCCTTTCCCCTCTCTCTCCACACCCCTTCTGTAACCCCAGATATTGGCCGCACCCAGCAAAAGCAAGAACAACAAGAAGAAACAACAGCAAAGGGTTACCCAAAACATTTTTATGTGTGGATTTTATTTCTTAAAGTCTGCTTGTTATTGCCTTGCCCAAAGAGTGAGAGAGAGAGGGAGAGGGAGATGGCCGAGGAGGAGGGGGGAAGTTCTACATTTTTCGGAAAAATGTTTTCAGTTTTTATGAGTGGGAAGTGCGTGCCGCTTGCCGCTTGCTGCTTGCCACATCCACTTTCTTTGGGGGCTGCTGCAGCACACAGAACGATCTTCATGCCAGATGCAATGCACTCCCTTTTCCCTTCCCCATTCCCCTTCCCCTTCTCTGCTTGCTTTGCGCCCTCGCGAGAGTTCATATAAAATATGTTTTTCCAATTAGCGTTTATTTGGTTTTTCATTTTCTGTTTTATGTTTGCCAGATAAACAACAACAACAACAGCAACAACAATTAAGCACAACAACTGTGAACTGGTTCCATCGAAAGTGTCATAGAAGTTCATCTCCATCAGCGGGCAGAGAAACGAAAGAGAAAGAGAGAGAGAGGGGAGTGAGATAGAGAAGTAGAAGAGGCGTGTAGAACTGTCTCTTCGAATGCTGAATGCAGCTGCATTGATTCATTTTGAGAGCCGACAGCTAATTGGCAGCAGAACCTGTTGAAATCCGACCGATGATCTATGCACAACACTTTGCCAGACATTAGATCACAGCAGTAGAATTAGAAGAAGAAGAAGAAGAGCACGAGACATGCGTTTCTAATAAGCTGGCGAAAGAAGTGAATTCTATTCTATTCTATCAATTATAATAATATATATCCATATAAAAGAAGTCGCTAAGAAATTGTGATGATTCCCAAGTATTCAATTTACTCTTAAAAGAAAATCAATATATTTCAAAAACATTCATGAAAAATTGTTCTTTATCAATGACAGTAAACTGAATATAATCGAAATATTTTACAGAAATATCTTTCACAAACGTTTTCAGTCACAAACATCATTGTCATTAGAATACAACAAAATTATTATTAATTTATTATAATAACGAATACAATTCCTTTTTGCAATAAAGACTAAAGAATTCAGGCAATATAATATAAAGAAGATTTATGATTTTCATTAGTTGTCTTTTATTTATACGATACTTAAAAGAGCTAACGAAACTATCGTTAAGATTTCATTGCAAGATTTCAGTTTGTTGTCTATTGTTTATACTTAAGATACTTAAGACAGTTAGCGAAACTATCGTTAAGATATTAAGTTTAGACTTCTACAATTAGGAAAAAGCTGCTGTTCAAACAGAGCTACAACAGGCAATGTTCATTGTCAAATAAATTAAAGGCATATATGTTGAGAGTCAATCGATATTTTTTGATATAAAAAGTAAAGAAAAAAAGGAATATTCATCGCCAGGTAAAATACATGCAATGAAATGAAATTGACAATATTTCTGGGTTGTCGAATTGAAGATTCTTCTGTCTAAAGTTTGGAATGGATAAAGAGCTGTAGATTCTTCGGATTGTAGCTTAAAGTGCTCTATCGAAGTGTTAAATATTTAACATTTCGTAAAAGACATTAAGAGGATAAAGCAATGAAATGAAATTGATAACATTGCTAAAAGATATTTAATCTGATATGGCAAGTTTTTATGCAAAACAAGCGATATTAATCGCTTTTTAAAAATAAGTTTTTGTAACAAAAGGAACATTCAACGCAATGAAATGAAATTGACAAACGTTTCTTAATTAGCGATATTCATCGCGTTATAAAATATATTTCTAAAAAAAGAAATATTCAACGCAATGAAAGGAAATTAGAAAACATTTCTGAACTAGCAATATTCATCGCTTTATAAAATATGAAAATATTTAGTGAGAAATCAACGATTTTCATCGCTATAGTAACTGAAGGTAATCAAGTCGCAAAAGCCAACTATATAGGAAATAAAATTGACATCGTAAAGCACAAATGTTGTATATATACAATGTGAGGACACAATAAGAATGTCGGGGTAGAAGAGAGGAGAGGAGAAGAGAGGAAAAGTGTAGAGAAGAGTGGAGAAGAGAGGAGAAGGGCTTTAAATTGATATCTCGAGATAACAATCACTTGGCTGAATGCATCGCCGACGCCAGCGAATGCAAGCGCAAATCTTGTACGGGGCATCATTACCTCGCTCTTCTCTTCACTCCCCCCCCCCCCGCACTCCCCTTTGCCACCCGTTGAAAGTAGAGGGGAGCACATAAATTAACGCCCCTGTCATATGCAGGCGCATATTCAAGGTCTCGCCACAGCGGAAAGATAAACAACCTCAGTAATGCGCACAGACCAGAAGCAAGGGGCAAGAAGAGGCAACTGCAACTGCAACTGCAGGTATGTGGCAAGTTTGAAGGGGGGGAAGGGTAAGGGGGAGGTAACCACAAGCCTTCGCACGCGTTCAGCATGGCAATGAAAAGAATGGAGTAGAATAAAGAACAGAGAACGCAGAATGAAGAATCTGAATTGAGCAAAGCTTGAATTCTCTCTTCGCTCTCTCTAGAAATATTTTGCGTGCATTGCTCATTCTCACTCTCTCTCAGGAAGAAAAAATAAATAAATAAATAAGCGAATGCCTTACATCTACTGCGTGGCATTTATTTGTCTTGAAAGTTTTATTGCTTTTAAATTTATGACTTGGCTGCCGCCCCTCTTCCCTCTCTCTCTCTCTCTCATTCTCTCTCTGTTCTCTTGGAAGATCATAATGATCAGTGCGCCGTCTCTTGAGCACATGTCACACTTTGGGGAAGGAAAAAGTGTTCACACCTCGGATATTATGATGATGAACCCTCAAACACATGTGGCAAAGCCGCACATACACATATAGTATACATATATCGACTCTGTTGTTGATTGACTGCCCCAGAATAGCATCACTCCCTTCCCTCTCTTCCCTTTCGCTTTCTCTGCGTATAATTTAGTGCACTTTGAACATGGACTCCAACACCTTGAGCGATTAAAGAGCATTTACGTGAGGCTCTTCTTCTTGGTTATTCTTAAGGCTTCTTCCTCCCTCCCGCATTAAAGTAAATTACTTTATTTCGGCCATAACAACTTTATATGATGGCTTATGCCCAGCTTGACTTGCTGCCTACACAATTAAATTGCATTATCTGCAATTTCAGACAAATCGTATGATATATTAGGGTTGCACACAACTGAAGCATAGACTATTAAACGTCTAAAACACAATTCCAATGCATTTGCTTTAGCTCAACTGTCAGCAAATGCTTTCATTGTGCGTTCCACAAAATTTCAGCTCAATCGCATGTGAGTTTCGGGTTGCTAAACACTTCAACTTGGGTTAGTTAGTCACTGTGACTAAGCAACGTGCGAAGCCAAAGCGCGAAATTAATTAAAAGATCTGTTACTCCAAATACAGTTGATTGATGTGCAATTGTGTATCTGTGTTTTAATGCCCTAAAAAATTGAGCATTGAAATTCAGCATCTAAAAGTCGGTTTCCAGCGATAACTTATCAGAGAGAGTCAAAGCGAAAAGAAGGAATTTAACGGTGCTTACAAAGGGCCGCCCGCAGTTATGAGATATTTTTTGGGAGCTGCTTCAAAGCACACACACACATCGGTCTCTCCCCCCTCGCTCTCCCCACCCTCTCTCTCTTTGTCTTTTGCAACCCTGCTTCTATGAGATTAAAATCTTTGAAGGCATTTCATAAATATGAAAAATGGTGACTACTAACTAAAAATAACAACAACAAAAGCAATAAAAGCGTGATAAGAGAGAGTGAAAGAGAGAGGAGAGTTTTCTTTGCTTTTTCGCCAAACATCATTGAGGGTTGAACTTGAAGTTGAAATGTTAATATTTATTGAGCGCATAAAACTTAAAGCGAGGGCCAAATGTAAAGTTTCATTTTGCTTGCTACTTCAATTTTTGCATTGCGCTTCTTTTTTTTTGCTTTGCTTTTTCATTACAAGAGCAGAAACGAAGCTAAAGAAAAACAAAGTTAAGTACACACGGCATATAATAAAAAGTTAAGCTCACACAGACACACACGCACACATACACACACACACATACACACACACACACGCACACACACACACACACACACACACGCACACATACACGTACTTCACACACTCGCATATGACAAAAGAGCAATTTGTTATTTAATGAAACTGAAAATGAAATAAGTCGACAATGCTGCAGGAATTGTGCGAGGGCCAAGATACACACAACAGCAGTAGCATAACACACATATATACAGAAGAACACACACACACACACACACACACATGGAAGGACACACAGATACGTGGAAGTAGCTGTAGCTACAAAGATACTTAGATACGTCAGCAGCCAAGATGAAAGCATTAACATAGCGCATGCTAATAGCAACTGCACACACACACACACACAGTACACACACACACACACACACACACATTAAGGACCTGTCTGAGTAGTCGAAAACACACACAGAGACAACAGCGTCCAGGCGCAGCCCCCAAAAGACTCTTCGCTAGTCTCACGCATTTTGTGCCTTTGATTGCTATCAACAACAGCAACAACAACGACAAAAACAACAACTACGACAACAACAACGACAACAGCAACAGCTACAACAACAACAGCAACAACAACAACAACAACTACAACAATGCTGCTCGTAAAATCCACAACAACAAAGCACGACAAAATATCTTGGACCCAGCAACAAAATTTGTGACATTAAACACAAGCAGACAATAAGCAAAAGAGAGAGAGAGAGAGAGGAACAGAGAGAGCGAGCGTAAAAAGTTCGAGCTAATAAAGCAAAGCGCAGCCTGAGATATATCACAAACATGCCTCCCACACACACACACCCACACACACACACACCTGCCCCTCTCCCTCTCCCTCTTCCAATCATATTGCGCTCTGCTTATTGTTGTTTAAGTAGCGCTAAGTGAAAAAAGTTGTTTCTTTCTTTGCAAGTCTGCGCTTATGCTTGTATTTTCTAGCATAATCCAGAGATCTGCTAATATATATAATATATCATTTATCAAATTACTTTACTTTATTATTAAAAAATACTAAAACATCATATCATATAACATTAGTATATATTGAACTTTAAATGTGAAATGATTTAAAGTTTTCTTTATTACAACTAAGTTTTCTTTTTGAACTTCTTCGATAGTTTCAATTGATTACGAAAGCTGCTAGTTATGAATACTTTAAGCTATCGATAAATATGCATTATATAGCTTTAGTCATGACTCGATTTCAATTCAATTTCATCTTCAATTTCTTCCTTGAAATTTGGCTTCTTTTATGCTAAGATTTTCTTTCATAATTCAGCTAGAATTATAGCAAATATTTCATTTATCAAATTACTTATAAAATACTGAAATACCATAATACAATTTTAGTATATTTCAAACTTGAAATGTGAACACATTTAAAGTTTTCTTCAATATTTGAAATTGATTACGGAAACAGTTAATTACGAATACTTTCAACTATATAATCGCTATCGATACGACAACGACTTGATTTCTACTCAAGCATAAAGAAAAATGTTGTTTCTACTTTGAAATTTTGCCAAAGTCTCGTTTTCAGTTCTGTTTTTTTTTTTTTTTTTGAGGGGGCTTCTCTCGCTTGGGCTTGTGAAGACATGAAATCGATAGGGTCATTTTGATGAGTTGATTGCTTTGATTGCTCGACTCGCAATCGTCTCGTAATTAAACTCCAACATCAAGCCCATCAAATGTCTGACAGCTTGTTAAAGATACACAACATACTATATATAAAAAACGAGAACTTCAAAAAAAGGGGAGAAAGAGTTGAGGCAAACATGGTTGCAACCCACACCAAAAAAAAAACAGTCATGTGATCGTGAAAACCCTTTTTTTTGTTCATTTTTGGTTCGTCTTTCTTTTGGAATGACAATGACAATGACAAGAGCATTGTCGCCCCCACAACAACACAAATCGCAGACACATTTGTCGCTTCACCAGTCACTGGAAATTGATTCGAAAGCCAGAGAGAGAGAGAGAGAGAGGGAAAGAAAGTTAAATGCTCGTTGCGCTTCAGTGGCGTGCAACATCAATTTTTTGTTGCTGTTGTTGTTGCCAGAAGAACGACCGCCTAGAAGACGACAAAAAAAAAAGAGAACAACAGACGCCACACACATGCAACATGAGCTCATCTCGGATCTACCTTTTGCCCCTTCCCCATCTAAGCTCAAGCTCGTTAACCGAGTCGCCCGAGTTTCGAGAGGTGTTAAAAGAAACCTAAACTACATATGCAACGCTCTGATCAGCTTATCAGCGCTGTAGAAAGAAGATTGTTAAAGGTTTTGCAATTCAAATGAGCAACAACAACAGCAACAACGTGGGCTTGTGACCCATCTAGATAAATCCTCAACGATAAAACCGATGGCCACACATTTGCATGCCAAATGAGGCAGCAACAGCAGCGGTTGCAGTTGCAACATTTACGATAACTTAACACCTCCCCAGCGAAGAATCGACGCTCGAGTGATTCTTCTCGGTTTTTATGGCATACTTTCTTCACAAAAGAAAATTGCTGTTGTATCTTGTCGAATCGGATTGATTCACTTAGCAGACTCGCGCTAAGATCGTAAAAGATATTTCGAAGAATTGAAGATTCTTCTGACTGAACTTTTCCATATGTGAAATGTTAAAAACTCTATAGAAGAATTGTAGATTCTTCTGATCAAAGATTCTTTCGGCTGTAGTTTATAGATTTCTATTAAACTGTTCAATATTTCGTAAATGGTATTTCACGTTATGTGAAATGCTGAAAACTCTATAGAAGAATTGTAGATTCTTCTGATCAAAGTCTTTTACGAAGCAGTCAATTTGAAGAATTGTAGATTCTTTCGGATGCAGTTTGAAGTTTTCTATTAAACTGTTCAATTTTTGATATTTCATAAATGATATTTCATATTAAAAACTCGATGGAAGAATTGTAGATTCTTCTGATCAAAGATTCTTTCGGCTGTAGTTTAAGGATTTTTATCAATCTATCAGAAGAATTGTTGATTCTTCTAACTTAAGTTTGAAATTGTAGAATTGTAAATTCTTACGATTGTAGTTTGAAGTTCTCTATCACATTGTTTAATACTTTGATACTTTCAGCAAAAAACTCGACAGATTCTTCTGAAAGTTTTCTATTCAGCAATAAATTTGAAGAATTGTAGATTCTACCGGTAGTAGTTTAAAGATTTCTTACTATATTATTGTAAATGTGAAATTCTTCTCTTCACTTAAGATTGAAATTGTAGAACTGTAGATTCTTCCTCCGGTTGTAGTTAAAAGTTTTCTATTAAACTGTTTAATATATAATAATTCGTCAATTGTATTTCACGTGAAAAACTAGACAGAAAAATTGCAGATGCTTCTGACAGTAAATTTGAAGAATTCTAGACACTTTGGTCATTACTTTAAAGTTTTCTGTTTAACTGTTTTGTAAAAGATATTGAGATAGAAAATCTAAGCAGAAGAATTGTAGAATGGTAAATTCTTTTGCTCCATTAAACTGATCAACATATGATATCTTATACAATAAAGTAAAGCAAAAAGTTGGCAAACAAATCAGAGTAATTCTTTCTACACCAAACCAAACACATTGAATTCTTCCCGGCTCCATCGAGTCTTCGTCTTCTGTTGGGTTTTTTTTTTACGGTTTTCTACGGTGCAGACTCGTTTATTGGCATCTCCATCAGCGTGGCGCTGGCTGCAAAACGTTTTACACATAATAAAGGCGTCAAGAGTGCCATTATAATTATCAGCCTCGGCACCAACTAACCAACAATGCCCACAAACTCTAGACACGGTCTCTCTTAGCCTCCTCCTTCTCCTTCCACTCCCCCGCTAGTCAGCCATTAACAACGAAAAAAATATTAAAAAAGACAGAGAAAGAGAGAAAAAAAAAAAGATGAAAATGTTGCAGTTGCTCATAAAATGAGCTGCATGGCAAATAAAACAACTTTCAACTCTGAAAAAAAGAACCGAAAACTATTACAAACAAAGTGCTTTACACCACATCTCTGCCCTTCTCTCTCTCTCTCGCTCTCTCTTTGTCTCTGTCTCTATTGGGCATATTCAGTTGCTGCTTTGGGTGTTGATTGGCATGTTCGGCTGCCTCTCACTCACTCTCTCTCTCTGTCTCTCTCTGGTGTGGCACTTGCCAGCGCAATTAGGCGGCCATTGCACTTGTCTAGGCTGCATGCCCCCTCTCCCTCCCCCCTCCCCCGCTCACCACCCTCCCTTCTCGCTGACTGTTGAAATTTTGATGGCACGACAAAAGAGCAGCAGACGCCGTCGTCGTCGTCGCCGCTTCTTCATTAGCAAATGCATTCTAATAAGTGTGGCATCAACTTTGTCTTTTATTTTTCTCCCGGCCTGCTCTTCATATTAGTTTCTTCTTCTTTGCTGTGTGTGTGTGTGTGTTTTTTTTTTCGGAGTTCGCTGGAGGTCAAAGCGCAGCCTATGCAAAAATAAAACAAGACTAAACCAAACTAAACTAAACTGGGCTATAAAACAAGTGCAGCGCGAGTTCATTTGCCGAGTACTTTAGCCTAGTTTCGCAACGTTTAAGAAGCACAGTGCCAAAGAGAAATACTAGATGAAAAGTATGATATGCACATACTAAAAAAAACGAGTAAATAAGAAAGCTACAGTCGAGTGTGCTCAACTGTTATATACTTGCTTTCTATTGTGAATAAAACACAAAAACAGTGTGGCATTAATCTTAAAATATACCAAGTTGATATACCGCAAAATATACCATATTATTAGTGGGGTATACATTTTAATATATGCAAAATTAATGATAACAGGCATTTCTATAGTACCATTTAAAATATACCATAGAGTAGAAAATATACCAAATTAATATACCCCAAAATATGCCATATAAATAGAAAGGTATTCATTTTAAAATGTACCAAGATACTGTACTCGGTAAGAAATACTAAAAATATATCATTTGGTATATTTACATAACACCATACAAAGTATACCATAGAGTACAAAATATACCATATCTATAGTGGATTATACATTTTAAAATATACCGATTTAATAGATACTTGGTATATTTATATACTACCCATTAAAATATACCGAATTAATATACTGTTAAATATACCATATTAAGATTGAGGTATTCATTTTAAAATATACCAAATTGATGTAGTCGAAAAATACTAAAACTATGTCAAATGTTATATTTTGTATATTTATATAGTGTCATTCAAAATATACCATAGAGAACAAAATTAAATAACTTTTTCAATTTTTATCAGATCGCAATCAACTTTTCAGGAATCATAAAGACAACAGTTATCATTATATGTACCAATAAGATGCCTTCCTCTGACTGTGACACAAAGTCTTATAAGTGCCTTCTATAAAAACGTAAATATTTTCATTATAAGCACAAAAATGTGTGCAATTAATTTGACAGTTTTTAATCAACAATAGCAATGCAGAGATATATATTTTTGTGTGTGTGTGTGGATCAGGTTTATTAATAATGAAGCAGCGCTTAGCCAAGTTATTGCACCCGGCAAACGCAAAAAGTATCTCAGCAGATGCTAATGTCAATAAGGCACACTCAGTTGCAGATGAAGAAAGAAGGAGATGCGAGATGCGAGATGGAGATACAAATGCAGATGCAGATACATATTCGTAGTATTCGCACATTGGAGAACTGCAATTGAAATTTGTATTTGGCATTGCGCTTAAGTTTTATTTGCATTTCGCCTGGCAATGAATGAAAATGTGTACACACATGCAAATTGGCTGGGGATAAAGTAAGCAAGGAGAGGGGACTGAAGTGGAGTGAAGTGGAGTGGATTGGAGACTGTTGTGTATAAGGAACTCGAGCTGACAGGCCACATGACAAACTGTAGCTGGGACAACAACGACAACAACGACGTTGCCAACGTGACAACTGCAACAATAATTGGCAGAACGCCAGCAGCTCAAGTCCATTGATGAAAAGCAGCCACAAAACAAGCCAGCAAAACACGCAAAAGATACACAGATACACAGATACAGATTCATCCATGGGATACAGCTAAATATCCAGAGTTCGGGCAACTCATTCGCTGTCGCTGTTTTTAGATTTAAATTTAGCCACTTGAATTTCCGCCGCTTTTACGTTTTACGTTTTCATCTTTCTTCTTCTCGTTTTTTTTTTTTATTTTCTTATAAGCATGTTTATTTTGCTTACATAGATATTTTCTTTTAATACCCTAGAGAGTGACTAGAAGTTATATGCTTTTATATTTGAAAATTCAACTTTGAAGTAGGAACTTTGAGACACACATTTTTCTAGGGCATGTCAGCGTCGATCATAGGCCGAGTTGTTTGTTTGGGGCTTGCCAACCAAAATGTGTATAAATAAAAGCAAATGAAGTGAAATATTTTGTCGACTTCCGCTCGTAATCACCAATTAGTAATGCCACACTGACAAATATGCCAAAAACAAAACGACAAACCGAACGAAACTTTCCCATCTCCTATCTCTCGAATGGGGCGCAAGTCACTTTGATATATTATTTCTAATAAATTGGCTGAAGCCAAAAAAAAAAGAGAGAATCTTGCAAATGGGCCAAAAGTTGGGTCACACTTTGTACGTCGCGCTTTGTGCCCCGTTCATCATTAGTCAAAAGGCAGATGCGCTACTAAATTCAAATGAAAATACTCCAATCGAGTCAGAGAGGGAGAGGGTGGTAGGGAAGAGGGTCGTAGTCATTGTCAAATCTAGCAAATCGAAGTGTATCCATTGGAACGCGCATTCAAATTCCCCAGGGAGCAATTTTTGGGGCGACAAAAGCGCAATAAAATTCTCTTGCTGTTTGAAAGTATCTTTTGTTTTGTATCTTTCAAGCAAAATGGCCAAAAAATTAAATAAAAATAGCAAAATGGCCGCAGCTCTGCTTCTAGAACGTTGCGATCTTCTATTGTTGTTGTTGTTGTTGCTTTCCGTTTGGCTGATTCTTTAGCTTCGCACTTTGGTTTTTGTGGTTTCTTTTTTTTGGTTGCTTCGCTTTTGTTGGGATTGGCCAATGACCAGCGCCAATCAATCGATTGTCCTCCTCCTTTCTTGAAAATTCTTTAAGTAAATCGACCTTTCCACTTGCCCCGCCTAATGCGTCTGCTTAGCATTGACTTTTTTTTCTCTCTCTTGCTTTCATTCAGTTTTTCTTTTTGTTATTTTTTTTCTTTTTGCCCATAGATCAAAGCGTTGCGAATGCAAAGCGCTTGGGAAATGCGCTCAAGTGTTTGCCCCTCATCTGTTTGGTTTCTTTTCTTTTGATTCTCGAGTGGGTGTGTGGCTGTGTGTGTGTCTGTGTGTGTGTTAGAGGTGACGACTACACACACACAAATATATGTATATCTTTTATATAATCACTCAATCCTCAGTCCCCGGTCAATTGGCTTTTCTCTCATGACATTTCATTGGTTTTTAATTCCGACCCAGTTCTCTTTATTTGTCGCCTTAGCCCCCGAGGGGGTTAAGCACTCCAGTCTTTATCCAATAACCCATCACTCTAGTCTCCACTCCTTGTGTGTCATTCATTTAATTTGGTGATCATTAAAAATGTGGCAAACAAAAATTAGCTACATTTTTAATTGCATTGCGGGAAGAACGCAGCAGCAGCGTTGAATGTTTGGACGTTTTTATATAGATTTTTATTGCCTTACATATGTTCAGCTTTCATTTGATTTGCTCACTCTCTCCCTCTCTCTTTCTCTCTCCCTATCTCCCTCTCTCTCTCTCTCTCTCTGGCCATATCTATTATTACAATCGCATTTCGATAAAGTGGATGGCACTTTATGGCGTTGCGTTGAGCGAAATCTTTTAGTTCAGCATCTTCTCGGCTGCTTGACAAACACTTTTCATTTTATGGTTTTTTTTTTTTGGTGTAGTTTTAAAGCTTGCTAAGATTATTCGATCAGCAAAATACTGCAATACATTTTGGTATATACTGCGTCTGAAGTTATATTTGTAGTATTTAGTATACTTATATGCCATTTATACTGAGTATGCAGTATATAAGTATACTAAATACTACAAATATAAATTCACTACACTAACATACACAATAATAATAAATACTAAAAATGTTGTCATTTGGTATATACTAAAATTTTGGTATATCCAAAACTGCGTCTGCAACTACATTTGTATTATTTAGTATTAAATACTAACATAGTATATTTTTATACCAAAGAGCAAACATAAATATACTAAAAATGACACCATTTAGTATAAACAGAAATGTTGATATATCCCAATTCGCGTATATATTTAGTATATACTAGCAAACATAAAAGGAATTTACCGAAAATTTGGTATTTTTTATTTTTTAGTAATACATATTTAGTGTATCTATGTATCACATATTACACATTTAGTATAAAATATGTGTAGCTTGTACTATATAAAAAAGGCAAACCTAAAAAATACTACAAATTAAAGCATATTTGTGCATATTCAGAAATATATTGAAAATTTTGTTGAGAAAAAAAAGAATTTTATATAATTTGTACTATAATTATTTGTTATATTTTATATATGTAAGTACATTTTGTATTATTATTTTTCCATATATTTGAATTTATACATATTTTTGTTTTTACGATAATATTATTTATATTGAAATTTGGAAGATTTTTTTTATCTTGCTGTCATTTGATTTGGCATGTGTTTAAAAGTAAAGTCTCTTGCTTATCAATTTGTTACAATTAGATACATATTTCACTATTTTATTATTTATATTGAAATTTCGAAAATTTCTTTCTATTTTGATGATTTTGAATATCAATTTCATTTTCCTTGGCTGTCATTTGATTTGGCATGTGTTTAAAAGTAAAGTCTCTTGCTCATCATTTTGTTACAATATTTTTGATTTTACTATTTTATTATTTATATTGAAATTTCGAAAATTTCTTTCTATTTCGCTTTTCTACTTTTTTGCTGTCATTTGATTTGGCATGTGTTTTAAAAGAGTAAAGTCTCTTGCTTATCAATTTGTTGTGCTGCAAACAAATTCAGCATCAATTAGGCAATTATACAAGCAGCTTGTGCTTAGATTGCAGACACAAGAAAACATAGAGACTGGCAAAGCAACATGCCACAAAACAATTATGTGTATGTCTCTCCCCTCTCTCTCTCCACCCACCTCAACTCCTCCTCCTCCTCTTTGTACACCTTATTCGATCTGGCAGACTGGATGCTTTCCTCTGTCTCCATCTCTGAAACGTTGAATGGTAGCCGCAATGCCAAAAACTGCACGCAAATTTCTTGTAATGTCTTTGCTGCGGTTCTCCACGTTGTTGTTGTTGTTGTTGCCCCACGCATATTAATGAAAATCGTTTAAGTGTTTTTATGGAGTGGAGTGGAGTGAAGTGGAGTGAGGAGTGAGGACAGCGATTGGCAGCCAGCAGCAACGTCGAGGAGGCGAGTTGAGAGTCGAGTTGTGCGATTGAAGTAGGCGCGGCACGCGCGCATAAATATCACCAAGCAACAACAACGAGCAACAACAACAAGCAACAACAGCAACTGAGAGTGAAACGAGAGCAACGGCAATTGGCAATTCGGTGGAGCAGAAGAACGAGCACTCAATGAAAATTAAAGCAATTTCCTGTGCCAATTTGAAGATGCTAAATTAAAATACGAAATACGAATTGCAGCTAGACAGAGATAGAGATAGAGATAGAGAGAGAAACGAAATCCAACAGATACACAGAGCTAGAGATACAAACAGCCAAAAAGCGAATGGCAATTGGAAACAAACGCAGAAAACCGCCATTCATAGATATTTAATTAGCAAACAGACAGCGAAGCGAGAGAAAGAGAGAGAGCATGGGTGTGTGAGTGAGACAGTTGTAAATTGGCAATGCTGCAAGTAGCAAGAGGCAGCAACAACAGGCAGTAGCTGTGCCTCGGCGCAGTGTCAACGTCTCAGTGGCAGCAACTGGGAACTGGGAACTGGGGACGACGGCAGCAACAAAGTAAATGAAGATGAGCACTTCCTGCAACAAAAGCGACAACAACAGCAACAACAACTGGCAGCAAAATGTGGCAGCTATATGGGATGCTGTTGCTGCCTCTGTTGCTGCGTGCGGCAGAAAGAGAAAGACACGGAAAATTTTTAATCGAGTGCAACATCATGAATGGCAGAAGCCGCCGTCAGTTTTGTTTGTTTGTTTGCCAGCTCGAGTGTGTGTGTGTGTGTGTGTGTCTCTCTGTGTGTGTGTGTGTGTATCTTTTATACGAATGAGTTAAATGCTACGCTCGAGTTGAGTGAGTGATGCATCCCAGGGCGCATCCGTAAGATAAACAGGCGCAGCACGCAACGTTTAACTTTTAATTTGCAGCTGCAACTCAGTCGCGACTGCAACTCTCTGACTGCCTTTTCTCCTTCCCCTCTCTCTTCCCTCCTCTCTCTCGCTCTCTTTATCTATGGTGTGGGTGCACTCTTTACAACCGCACACCGCACATGCCACATGCCACAGCAGAACAAACCGCACACACAAAGGTCATGGGCATGCAACGCTGCACAAATTGAATGCTTCAAAATCATTTCGCAGTCAAGTGCAAAAGATACTCTCAAAATCGAATAGCGCAAACTTCAATAAAATACCGCAACAAAAAAAAATACTGATGCTATTAAGAAGCAGTTGTTAAAGAGAGTTGTCCAAAAAAAGTTATTTAATTTGAGTAACAAGAATATACATAAGCGAAAATACTGAAAATATATATATTAAGCAGATTAAGTTATCAAAAATATGATAGAAATATACTAAAATATATCCCGTAAAATATTACCACTAAATACTAATGGAGACTGCCCTTTAAGTTTTCAAATATCAATTATTTCATACCACATAAAATACTGTAATATATACCATACAGTCTAAGTTCTCACAAAACATATATTTTAGACCACATAAAAATACTAGAAATTTGTCAAAAACATAACGATAATATAATAAAAAAGACTGCATTTTAAGTTCTTAAATAGAATTTATTCCATACCACATAAAATACTAAAAAAAATACTATAATATATGCCATATATTTTATACCACATAAAATATGCCAGAAAAATTATCAAAAATATTATCACAAAATGCTAAAAAGACTGCACTTTAAGCTCTCAAAAAGACATATTCAATTCAATCAAAAATATTCCCACAAAATACTAAATAAAATACTGCATATATACTATTCACTTCAAGTTCTCAAAAAAACATATTTCATGCCACATAAAATACTGCAAAATTATCAAAAAATAGTATCATTATACTAAAAATATACTGCAATATATACCATTCAGTTTTAATTCTCAAAATCATATTCTCATATCTCATATTCCCTCTCTCAACTGTTAAACTCTAAACTTTTCATTACACACTCTTATTGTTCTCTCTTTCTAGACTATGAATTAAACATTTGCTTTAATCATAGGAAGCAACAGGAGCTTAGTTTTGTGTCTGAGCGCAGCGGAAGTTGCGCCCACATGCGATCAGAAAAAAAAAAAACTGCAGATGCTACAAATGTCTTTTTAAACTCTGCACACATTTGGCATATGTTTATAAGGTCTGAAGCAGATCGTGAAGCAAAGCAAAGGGCAGACAAAAGACTCTCGAAACTTGTGAATGCTGAAAGATTAGTTCTCAAGATGATCCTCAACTTGAGTTCATTTAGTTTGAGGCAATCAATCTACACTTTTAAGCACTCGAATCTTAAATCAGAGCGAAACCTAAATACAAACTTATTAGCAATCTAAAGTCGAGGATCGAAAGAGAGAGAGAGAAAAAAGAGAGCCTCAAGCTATCAACGCATTTGAAATCAATGCAAGTGCTCTAAAGTAAACAATTCGTAAAATAAACCACAGATTATTAACACAGATACAAAACGAGGCGCTTGAGAATGTGGGCCAGAGCGCGAAAGAGAAAGACAGAGAGAGAGAGAGAGAGAGAGAGAGAGAGAGAGAGAGAGATGGAGGCTGAAGCAAATGCAATCGACGAGATACAATTGTAGAATTTGCGTTTTGTTGCGTTTGAATGGCCCTTCAACTCGAGGCCAATTCAAATCAATGTAATTACACACACACACACCAACACACACACACGCACACTAACAATTTCGAAATGATTTAACTTGCCAGACACTTGAGCGACTCTCTCAAAAAAAAAGGCAACTGGCAAACGCGGAATGAATGTGCGTGCCACAAAAACAAAAAAGGAAAGAAAAAAAGAAAAACACCCGCAGCAGTAGCTTCCAGTCAATCAGTCAGTCAATCAGTCATTCAGTCGCTCATTGAGTCATTCGTTCATTTAGCTAAGTCTGTGCTTAGCTCAAGAAATTGCTCTGCATAGAAATACGCACTTATCGTGGGTATTTTGAGTCGAACAAGTCATTTGCAACGCTTGAGAAAACATATTAAAAACATCCATTACTGATCAGTCAGCATATAAATCGATCTCGATAAGAAAACAAGCTGTAAATCAACACTACAAATCAAAATGAAAATGCTCCATTAAGTGTTTAAAATCATGAACAGCTTTTTTTGGGGTTTACAAGAAGGCATATAGAAGTATCTTTATAACTAACCGATCAGCATAACATGTATCAGTCAGACTTATTCAGTTAGCATAAATCAACACTACAATTCAAGTGTTTAATCAAAGTGTTTAAAATCAAGCGCAGCTTCAAGAAGACATATCAAGAAATCATATCTTAACAACTGATCAGTCTAGATATAAATCGATCTCGATAAGAAAAGAAGCTATAAATCAACACTACAAATCAAAATGAAAATAAGCGTTTAAAATCACGAACAGCTTCAAGAAGGCATATCTTTATAACTGATCAGTCTGCATATTAATCGATCTCGATAAGAAACTAAGCTGTCAACCAATACTTCAAATCATGCCCAATTCTCCATAAAATGATTTGCAACTTCTTAGGAGGCGTCTAGAAAGCATAAAGAAATAGCTTTATAACTGATCACTGGGCATATTAATTTATCACTTCTTTATTATAATAACAATCTATATAACAAATAGAATATTGATATAAGTATATAAGTGATCAGTCAGCAAATCAATCGATGATTTCACATTGATGCTCTAAAATAATATTGGAAATTATTCAGAAATATCTTTATAGCTGATCAGTCAGCATATCAATCGATCACTTATCTATAATAAAAACTAACTTTATAACAAAAAGAATATAGAAATAACTAAAAAAGTGATCAGTCAGCAAATCTCTTCAATTATTCAGAAATATCTTTATAGCAAATCAGTCAGCATATCATTCGATCACTCCTCTATAATACTAAAAACATTCTCTACAATTATTCCTTAGAAAGTATATTGAAGTATTAATTCATGATAAACCAATTAGCAATTCCTTAACGAAAAAACCAGCAATAATGCAATGCTATAAATGAATTTTCAATTAATTTTAAAATACAAAAAGTCTGAGATTTAAAAGTTTGAGATAAATAAAAACATACTCAAATAATTGCAATTCTTTTTCTCAAGCTTTAGCTTAAAGAGTATCAAATCGTCGTGAATTTTGTTTTGTGTCTGCTGTTGTTGTAAGAATTTATCAATTTGGGTGTTCACGAGCTACTCTCCACTCAATTGAAGTCAATTGAGCTAATCATTTGCTATTTAAATACGGGACAACAACAGCTGCACAGATACCGAAACAGATACAGATACAGATACATAGCAATCGCTAGAGATACAAAATGCAGATGCAGATACACGAAAAAAAAAGAATGCAGAGCTCAGAAAACAGCTCTTGAAAAAGGCAATTGCAATAGTCAAAAAAAAAAAAAGGTCAGGCGTTTATAGGGGCAAGCAGAAGAAGAAGAAGAAGCAGGGAGCAGGCACCTATACACACTCAAAAGTGTGTGTGTGTGTGTGTGTGTGGAGAGTGCAACGTGCTCAACAATCACAACAATAACAAGCTGAGAGCAGCTACGTTTCTCCTTTCTTTTTTTTGTTGTGCTGGCCACTTGAGCGCCACACAAACACACGGAAGTGAGAAGTGCAACCCCTTCGGCAGTCCCTACTCCCCCCTCCTCCCTCCTTCCCCTCAACACCTTGGTAGAAGACACTTGTGCCTGTTGGCTGCTGCTTAACTTGATTTGCCTCGTCGCAGTCGCAGCTCGCAGCCTGCAGCTGCTTTTCAATTGCAACGCAGTCGAATGTGTTGACAACAAACAGAAGCACTCTGATGATGTCATAGCACAGTCTTAGGGCCAAGAGAGAGAGAGAGAGCATCAGAAAGGTGGGCGGAAGGTGTGTATGCGTGTGTATGCGAGTGTAATGAGCAACAGGAAACAACAACAATCACAACGAGTGAAAAGCACTTGAACAAAATGCTCCAGATTGAACGTTTCTTCTTTTTTTTTTTTTTGGTACGCTCTTTGTTTAAAAAGTAGATCAACACACAAATGTCGAGCAAACAAAGTGCAAAGTGCAAGGGAGCGAAAAAGAAAGAAAAATATAAATTTCAAAGTCATACATCAAAAAATTGGCAAAAACAAAGCACTTGCGACCGCTGAAATCTTCAATTGATTTAGTATCTACATATCTCGCCTTTATCTTTATCACAATTTCCATTAAATACTGAATATAAAAATACTGAATCTAATAATACTAAATATAAAAATACTAAATACAAAAGATACTAAATATAAAAATACCAAAAACAGGAATACTAAATATATAAATACTAAATGCAAATATGCAAAAATATACTAAATACAAAAATATACTAAATACAAAAATATACTAAATTTCAAAATACTAAACATAAAAATTCGAAATGCTTACATACTTAAAACAAAATTACTTACTTAAAAATACTGTATATGAAAATACTAAATACAAAATACTAAATACTAATATACTAAACACTGAACAAAATAATACATTTTCTTTTGGTATATTTATGTTTATCATTTTTGTGCTTTATAATTTTGTGTTCAGTATTTTTTGTGTTTAGTATATTCGTATTTGATATACATATTTGTTAATTCGCTTTTTTTTCAATACTAAAACTATATACAAAAATAGTAATCACAAAAAGACTAAATACAAATATACTAAGTACATTCATCTGCTAAAATCTTCAACTTATTTAGTATCTATCCCGCTTACCTTTATACCAAATTCCCATCGACTAAGTGCTATACTGCTGATGGACAACATAAAACTCTATTCTTTTGGCTGAGTTCTTGAGTTTATTTTGAATTCTTTCTAGTTCCTTGCCAAGTCAAAAGTTGACTGCCAAAAAAAAAAGAAAATAACCCGAGCTGCAGTTGACCTCGATTCGTGTTGGATAAAGTATCCAAGAAACGGGAGGGAGCCGCATTAAATTATATTTTATGTGCAAATTATTTAAGTTTTGCAAAATAGGAACATTAAACGAGATATATATATATGTGTATATATATAGAGTGCACAGTATGCATATTAGTTTGGGGAATTCAGCTCATTATTTGAGTGCCAAGCAATGTGATCATAGCACAGTTTTTGGCGCTTAAAAGTTCTTTTGGCCAGCGGCCATCGAAAGCCAAACAAAGCCATTAACATAAGCACAAGGACAAACACTAGAGTGAGACAACACTATAACGAGAGAGTGAGCGAGAGAGAGAGGGAGAGAAAGAAAAGGATGTCATTTGGCAATTGGCATTTGTGAACTCTTTGGCTTTGATTTCGTTTCCTTTACCATTCTATTTCAATTCGAATTCCTATTCCTTATTTTCTATTTTTGGCTATCCTACAACAATCCGCACACTTCAGCCACGCCCACAAAAGTGCATTGATGCGCGTTTACATTTTCTATAATCATTTTTTGTCATCGTCGTTGTTGCTGTTGCAGTTCATGCGAAAAGTTTTCAATTGCTCTGGCGTCACTTTTTGATTGCTTTGATGTGTTTTTCTCGCACATTTCCCAAGCCTCAATTCATGACAAAAGTTTTTCGGCGCACCAGAGCGAGATGCAGATACAGAAAGAGATGGAGAGACACACAAAAGCCGAGCCAACTTTCGCTTTGATTTTCAAATATCACGCACACACTCACACACACACACACACAGAGTGTGGCGTTTGGTTTTTGAAATTTTTGCATTCCACTTGCATCACTATATGTCAACTCTTCCCCTCTCTCTCTCTCACTCTCTCACTCTGTCTCCCTCTCACTTTCTGGCAGAGTTTTTCTTGGCTTGACAGAAAAATGAAAGTTTAATGCGTTTGCCAAACACAATTTTCACAAATTCCCTTCTTCCTTTATTATTTTTTTTTGCTTATGATGCATCCATCTATACATACAACTAAATCCCACTGAATGCATATATCTATATATATATACATTTTTATATAACCCTGTCTTGCTTTAAAAATTATATTTTATTTTATTTTCGTTTTTGTTGTACACTTTTTTTGCTCGATGAATTTAGTTTGCAAATTGAGTTTTTTTCTCTCTTCCTCCACTCTCTCTCTCTCTCTCTCACTCTTTCTTTCTTCAACTGTCTATTACTATCTCTTTCTATATAATATATATAAATATATATATCTGTATGTTTGCTGGCCGGAAAATGTGTGCGTCTGTGCGGAAATTGCATTTTTTTTTTTTGCCCAAGCAATTCTAGTTTTTCTTTCATTCTATATTTTTCTCTGCGTTGCTGCTGTGAACTTTATCCTTTTTCTGTGGAATTTTTCTCTTTTTTTTCCAGTGTTTGGTATACTTGCATTTCCCACTTTTGCCAGAGCATTATCCTGGCCGCCTTTAGGGGCAAGTTTAAATGGTTTAAAGTGCTTATAATGCAAATATTAAAATGGCTAAAGGGACGGCGGCAAAAGTTAAGCTGCCAAAGTGTAAGAAAGTTAAGTGATGGCGGCATCCAACAACAACAACAACAAAGGGGGCGTGGCTGCAATAGTTGCACATTAGTTGCAAGTGCCACTGCCAAGTAAACACACAACACACACAAAACAGTTGAGAGCTGTGCTCTCTTTAACGGCCAATAAAATGGAAATACTTGAAGCTGAGGGGAATAAAAAACTATATTAAAGATACGCTACATTATCACATATTTAGTCTCATTTATCAGAGGAAAGAACTGCAGTCAATGACTCTCAATTGTTGCGAATTTCAAGCAAAGATTTAAATAAAACACGAAAACACAAAAGAAATATATGTATGAAAAGACTGAAGACAAAAATAAAAGATATAAAAATACTGTATACTAATATACAAAATACTAAATATAAAAATACTGCAAACAATACACAAAATACTAAATATAAAGGCCAAATGCTTAAATACCAAATGCAAAAACAACAACATATAAAGTACTAAATACAAAAATTAAGTCCACAAATGGGCAATGCAAAAATACTAAGTATTTAAATATTAAACACAAAAATACTAAATATAAATATACTACAAAAGATAATACTGAATATAAAAATACTGAATACCAGATACAATGTACTAAATATAAATACCAAATACTAAAATACCAATTTACATAATAATTTAAAATATAAATCGTTTTGTCACGAAATGTAAGTAAATCATTAGAAAATTCCAGAGCCCATTTATAATTAATCAAGTATCTTTTTTAGGATTTTATATGTATATTTAATATATAAATTCTTTTTTTTTTGCCACAAAACAAGTAAATCAAATGGAAAATTTTGCATTTCATTTATTCATTCTGAATTTCTTACATTTAAATTTAAAGTAAATGTAAATATGGAATACAATTGATTAGAATTTTGAATGTTTTTTCATTCCAATTCAAATCTTTAAACTTTCAAATTTAAAATATATTTTTCTATGTCTCATCTATAAAATTGTCCATTTCAAATGCTAGTTGCATGGACTACGTCAAGTCTCTCATTAAAACAGGGTATCTCATAGTGTAGGAAACACTTTTACTTGTTTTACACAACAATTACATGTTTCTGACACACTTTTAATGTCTGCTCTATGCTCTGAAGCATTTAAATTTTGCCGATTCCTATGCGATTATGTGTTTTTTTCGTTTCCCAGAACACAGCTTAAAGGACATCACACGTGGCACAGACAGCAAAGAGAGAAAGAGAGAGAGAAGAGAAGGGAGAGGGAAAAGTGCATAGAGGGGGGTTTGATAAGCAAACAGAATATACTTTAATCTACAAATTGAATTTCCCTACATGCCATGCGAAGCATTTTCTTCTTTTTAATTGCCGCATAGCCTTACGACTTTGTTTACACAGCCAGAGAAATGAAACAAAAGACAAGCAGAGAGAGTGAGTGAGAGGGGGGGGAGAGGGGAAAACAGTGGTAGATCAGAGGGGAGAGACGATTTGTAGCCCTCTGGGCGACGAATTTGTTTGACTGTCAAATAAAACAAGACGCATCAAATTATTTCAAATTTATCGCGCAGCCCAAAAGGTAGACGCTCTGTCTCTCTCTCTCTCTCTCTTGCTCTCGCTCTCCATCTCACTCTCTCTCGCTGTGTCTATCGAGGGTACGTTGCTGGCATATCCTGTGACGACCCTCCAGGCGACAGAGTCCTGCCAGCTGGTCACAACAACCCTCGCAAACAATTCACCATTCAAAATGTTGTTCAGGTAGAAATAGATACCAAAGCGTGTGTGTGTGTGTGTGTGTTGTCCACATTTGCCACAGATTCGTACCGCAAAATGACAGTCGAATGGGCAACAAAAACGATTAATGGCCCTGGCTCCCAAAAACTCTAGTTACAAAATGTGTATCTCAATGTCTATCTATTTGTATCTTTATATCTCTCTCTGTCTCTGTCTCTGCCTCTGACTGTTACTGTTTGCATTTCCCCCCTCCCCACCTCCTTCCACCTCTACTCAAATCAAAATTATATTTTGACACGCAGCAGCAATGGATAAAACTTGCAATTAGTTGCCACAAATCCACACAACTCTTCGCAATGATGATGCCTGCACATGCCAAAGATACAAAAAGATACACGTACTTTATGCTTGTATCTTTCTCTCTCTCTCTCTCTCTCTCTCTATCTCTGTCTCAATTGTATGTTTTTTTTGGGGCTGCGCAATTGTGGGTTAATGGCACTTTAAACTCGACTCGAATCGACTCCACACACAGGAAGTGGCGGCTGGCATCTAAAAGTATCTCATTGCTATCTAAGGTCGGTCTCATTTCTATTTCAGTCTCTATCTCTCTCCTCTGTCTCTGTCTACTCTTGATTAATATTTGGCACGCAACAATGCAATTTGGCCAAGTTTTGAAAAGAGTGTGGCAACAACCAACAGCAACTCATGAAAATCATGCCAACATCAAATATTGTGTGGCTAAAGAAAGCAATTGCTTTTCAATCGCAAATTCGCAATTCGAAATCACAATCGCAATAACAGCAAAATCGCATCGACATCCTTTTTTGCATTTATGACTCCACTTTTTGCTCTCCTTGTTGTTGATCAGTTGTTGCATAAATCAAAACGAGAACGAAATCGAAAACGAGATTGCGAAATAAACGAAACGAAGCGCTTAAAATGCAATTTACTCAATGCAATTAAGAGTTTCCAACTCTATCTAAAAAAAGAAAAAAGAAAAACTGGACATCTGATGACTACCTCCTCCTCCTCCTTCCCCTCACTCCTCCCTCCCCCCACCCCAACCACGCCTTGAAAATGGGGCAAAAGAAAAAAGCCAAAAGCACAAAAGCGAAACAAGCGCCGACTGATTTTTATCAACTAACCAAGCGTAACGCAGACAAACACTTCCTAAATCACTTGAGTCGTTCCAAACGTCGTACTTCACCCCCTCACCCCACTCCCCTCTCCCTCACCCTCCTTACTTCCCCTCGCTTTGCTAGAAAAACGTTTCCTGCGCACATAAAACATAAATTATTTAATTTTTTCTCTCTCTCTCTGGTCTTTCGAATAGACAACAACCAAAAATGGCTGAGACGACAGAAGTGACTCTTTTTTTTTTCTTGGTGGGTAGTGAAGAGGGCACCATATATTTCATAGGGCCTTTTGTAGGGGGTTGCTTTACTTTCTCCGAGTGTTTGTCTGTGTTCTTTTGTTATCAGTGTTGTCGATGGCGGCGCTTGGAATAAAAATTATGAAACACTTTTGCTCATTGACTTCATTAATTTATGTTGTGTGTGTGTGTCCTTCCTTCTCTCACTTTTTTTTGCTCCTGATGTCTGACGAATTAAATATCAAATTCGTGGTTGCCATTAATTGATTCGCTTTTTGTCGCCATATCGAATTAGGCTCACATAGAAAGCTACCTTTTGCACAATTCAATCAAACTTGCGCCGGCAAAAACTTTACGACACAACCAAAATCGAAAAAAAAAAAAGTAGAAAACCTTCCTTCCACCAAAAAAAAAGAAGGAAATGAAAAACGTGTGGCATATGAAGAAGAAGAAGAAGAAGAAGAAGAAGAAGCAGCAGCAGGCGCCACGTACTAGACCAAAAAAAAAAAAAAAAACACTGAGATGGAGAAAAGTTCGGGGCCCAAACTCGAAGCTCGAAGGAGCCAAACGTTTTGCATAGGAAATGGGCAAAAGTCAACGCACAACACACAGACCAAGGGCAACAGAGGGGTGGGGAGGGAGGGGAGAGGGGTCTCGAGTTCGGGATCGGGACCGACAGGAATAATAAATATTCAGTTTAAGTAAATGGGCTTTTATCGCGCATCTCTGGGGTGCCATAATTTGCCATTTTTGCCTGCCAGTCTGCGCAGTTTTTTTTTTTTTCTTCATTTCTGTTTTTTTTTTGGCTTCAGTTTCAGCTTTGGCTTCGACTGTAACTGTCGCTCCTTTTGGCTTCTGTGCACTTTCTTTTCGTTTGCTTCTCCTTTTTCGCCCATTTTTTTCCTTCTTAACTTTTTTTTTTTTGGTTGCCACACACTCGCAATTTGGCTGGGAGGCAAATGTATGTAATTGATTCAACAAACGACGGCGCAAAGGTGCCAAGAAACAAAACGAAAACTTGACGTCGCAGAAGTAACCAGCAAAAAACAAAATAGACGAAGTTTTACATACTCTGCGATTACAAATTTGTAATTACACATAAATTATAGTCAATAAAATTTCAAAGAATTGTAAAGTTCAAAGACTGTAAGTAAAAAATTTAAAAACAAAATCTAAGAAATTCAAATGAATCATAGAATTGTATATATGAGTAAGGAATTTTTCTAAAAAAAAGAAAATCAATAAAATTCTCTAAAATATTCAAAACAGAACTTAAAAAAGTACAAAGACTGTAAATAAGTTCACTAAAAACTTAAACATAACTTTAAAAGTATCTGATCAATTCTTAATCAAAAACTTGTATGTATAAAGTAAAGAAATTTAAAAAATAAATTAAATAAAATTCTCTAAAAAAACCTAAACAGAAATTAATAAAATGAAACTCTGAGAAATTCATAAAATTTAATATATAAATTAAAGAAATTTGTAGAAAAAAAATAAAATTCTCGAAATAATTCATAATAGAAATTAATAAAATAAAAAATTCTAAGAAATTCTAAAAAATTATATATAGGGTGTTGAGTCCAAAAAGGATATGGAAATGGAGTGAATATAAGAGAATTTTGCTATTATTCAATTTAATTTGATTTAGCTGATTTGTTGTAACAACAAGCAATAGAAAAAATATAAGTCATTTTATATATTAAATATAATAAATATATTGTAAATATCAAACAATTAAATAAAGTATTTTATACCATATTCAATAAACCAAAACAAATTCATGAATTTGAAAAACAATTCTTTTAATTCGATTGAACACAACATTTTAATACTCTCTTAAATTCTACTATAAATTTTGAAATCGAATTGAAGAATTTTTCGCAATTTGCTAAAATATAAAACCAGAATTTTAGGAAATTAATTCGAATCTCTACATTTGAAATTTTCCTATCTAAATTCTATCATCTTTCTTTGCCACCTTCAGTGACAACTTTTGGGCTAAAGAGTATCATCATAACAAAAAAAAAACACAGAAATGAGGAAAATCGTCAGCAACAACAATTATACGCATAATATATTTTTGCCATAAATATATGCATAGCTCTATGGTCTTCGGCTGCCTGTTGTAAAATTATAAAATATCAAACCAAAGATGGGGGGGAAAAAAAAATACGCCAAGTCACGCTCAAAGAAGAACTCGTCTCGAGTTCGAGAGTTTTTTTTTGTTGTTGTTTATTTTGTTTGACTCCACCTTCACGAACTGGTCATAAAATGTGAGAAGGAGACGTGCGAGGGGGCGTGGCAAGGGCAAAGGGGGGAAAGGAGGGTGTCGGCGGCATTTTTGCGGCGACGGCGGCAAATCACTTCAGCGCCTTGCAGCAACAATTTAGCTCATTTATTTTTATACATTTTAAGAAACAATAAACCGTCGGCCCATAAAACACGCAGTTACAAAATGAAAATGATTTAAGACAATGACTACGCTCCTTCTTCCCCTCTCACTTCCCCTCTTCCTCTGTCTCTTTTCCTTCCTTCTCCACTCTCGCTGTTTTGTGGCGCACATGAATTATATGTATTTGGGCAAAAGTTTAACATTATAATTGCAACGTTTTATAATGCCAGAGCTTTATGTGATTTACGACAACACACACACACAAAGTTATATAGATGCAATTTTTAAATTGACAGGCAAAGCAATGAAATGGCTAAAAGTCTAGCCAGGATGTGGCAGAGATATATTTATATATCCTAGAGAATCTTAAAGACTCGACAATATCTCAAATTTAAAATTCGACCATAATAAATTCAATACTAATTCAAGAAATGATGACAATCAAGAATCAACTTTTAAATAAGAATAATTATTATTTAGATTATTTAAAAGTTATTTAGGAAATGCAACTTTTAGTTAACTTAACATTTGCTTAACTTTTTCGATAATTTATTCTGATTTTATTGTATTTATTTGACAAAAACCGATAATTCAGATAAAGTAGACAATCTGGTATGTTTACTTCCTCATGGTATATTTTAAATGTCATGTGTTATATAGCAATCGGTATAATTCATAATTTTTTAGTATATTATATCGCACTATTTTGTTGAAGTTAATCAAGAAACTCTTTTGGAATGTACAAAAACGATTGGCAATCTGGTATATTTTGAAATTTATGGTATATTTCGTTCTCTTCGGTATATTTTCTTATCTTTGGTATATTTCATTCCCTTTGGTATATTTTGTACTATTTGGTATAGCTTGTGCTATATGGTATATTTTGTACTTTATGGTATATTTTGATCTCTTTGGTATATTTTGTTAGTTTTGGTATATTTCGTTAGTTTTGGTATATTTCGTTCCCTATCGAATATTTTGTATTCTCTTGCATAGTTTGTGCTATATGGTACATTTTGCACTCTATGGTATACTTTGAATGAAGTAGTATATCAATATACTAGATGCATTTGGTATATTTTACGAGATTAATCAAGATATTTTCTTGAGATTAATCAAGAATCGACTGACAATCTGGTATATTTTGTAATGTGTGGTATATACCAAATATTGTCTTTCTATATTTTAGTATTGTGTGGTATACTTTACGAATAATGCCACACTGTTTGCTCTTATTCAAAATGCGTAGCAGGTGTCTCAACTGTTTTACTCTTCCAACAAAAAAAAAAGGGAAAAAAAAGATCACAAAACAAAAATACAAATTGCGAGTGCAATTTCAAGTGAATAAGCGCAACTAATAAGTAACTAAATGCATTTGCTGCTTAATGTTGTCACTTATGCTGCACAGTCTAATTACAGCTCAAGCATGTGTGTGTGTGCGTGTGAGTGTGTGTGTGTGTGAAGCTTGCAACTCATTAGTGGCACTCGAATCGCCTGCCATTTGAGTCACTCGAGCAGCTAAAAGTTGACACTTGACGTCGTCGTCGTCGTCGTTCCTCCTTTTCGCAGCAGAAGTAGAAACACAGTCAAGTCAAAGCCTTTATAGATAAATAAATAGAAGTAGAGCACGAAGATGTTGCAAGCAGCTTTGCTTCGCTTTGCTTTGCTTTAAATGCTGCACTGAAGTTTGGCAACACACATAAAACAATTCGTTGCAGGCATTTAATGAGTTCTTCGTTCGTTCGTTCGTTCGTCTGCGTCGACTTTAAATCTGTTGCTGCTCCAGTTTCGCTCAGGATGCATGTGGCAAGCAACAGCATGGGGAAGGAGGAGATGGGGCAAGGACTTACTTGTGCCACACAACGTAAAATTTAATTAAGCTGCTTTTAGCTGCACAACCAACGTCTTAAGCTCCGTTCCAAACAGATGCAGAGATACACACACACACACACACACACACACACACACACACACACACACACACACACACACATACAGAGAGAGGAAGCGAGGACGAGTCGCTGCAAATATTTTTGCAACCACAGCCACTTGACTCCTGGAGTGGCACTCATTGTGTGGCACTCTTTGCTTCGCAGCAGCACAACTTGCCACCTGTGTGTGACTGTATGTGTGTGTGTGTGGCAGCAACATGCAGCAGGCAGCAACACCTTCTCCATAGCAAATTAGCCTCAATTTTGCGCAAATGTTTTCACAGGCATTCCTCACTTTTTGTTTTGCTTTTTTTTTCCTTAGCTGTTTTACAATTTAATGTTGAACATAAATTAAAAATGCATTTTAACAAAATTTACTTTTAATTTCATATTCATAAATTATTTTATTACCTTTTGGTATTAATTTATTTTATTTTAACTAACTTATTTATTATATTTTATGCCTCTCTTTTAGTTAGTTTCTCTGTTCTACAATTTAAGGTAATAAACATTAATAAACAATGCATTTTAACAATATTTATTTCAATTAATAATTGCTTTTACTTGTATTTATAAATTTATTTATTTTACTACTTGTTTTAATTTATTTTTTCGATTTTAACTTGTTTTTATTTTATTTTATTTGCAGTCATTCATCTTTCTTATTTTCTCTGCTCAGCAAAAATGTATTTTAACAATCTTAATTTTTTGTATTTATTTTAAATCATTTTATTTAAATGTATTTCTTATTGTATTGATTTGATTTCTAGTTATTTCTTCATTGCTTTTTGATTATTTAAACTAGTTTTTGTATTATTTATTTGTTTTCTTTTACATTTTCTTTAATAAACTTTATTTTTATTAACTTATTAGATTTCTTTATTTTATGTTCTTTTTTCTATTTGTATTAATTTTATTTACTTTATTTAATCTTAACTCATTTTTCATTATTATTTTATTTTATGTTATATTTTCATTTGTATTAATTTTATTTTTACTTTATTTAATCTTTACTCATTTTTCATTATTTTAATTGATTTGATTTAGTTTTGTTTGATTTGTATTCTATTTTATCTTATTTTTATTGCCTTGATTTTCTTCAATTCTTTTTCTTCATGTATTTATTTTTCTTATTTTTTGATTGCACTTTTTTTAGTGTTATCAGTGAGTATTTGCAAGTCGAGCACACTTTGTTCAGCACTTTAAAGATTTCTTTGGCTCGCTTCAATGCATTTCAATGTGCAACTCAATCGATTTGCCAATTTAAATTCCCAAATTTTTAGCTATTGCAGCTGCCATTTGTTTACTTGACATATTGAAACAAAATACAAAATACAAAATTCAGAATACGAAATACAAAATTCTAAAGCTGCCTGCACATATTTCAAATTCCCAGCAGCTTGTTGTTTACTTTGTGGTCTCTTCTATCGATAATGTCAATTTGTTTACTTTGCCTTAAACGACATCTTAAATATTTTATTTGCAATTCGTTTTTGCGCCTAACAATATTCAAAAAAAAAAGAGCACAAGATAACATATTTTTGTAAATTCTTAGACTGAGTTTTTTACTTTGAAAAGATGAAAATTCCTTGATAATAAAATATCACAATTTTTAATTTGCAATTGTGAATTTCTTCAAGTAAAGTTATTCTCTATTAATAACTCAAAAAATAACAAGAAAATTCTTTTACAATAACATAAAAAGTTGTGCACTATTAATAGCAAAAAAAAATAGAAATTTTCTTTACAGTAAAATGAAATAATTCTCAGATTCTTTGGGTTAAATTTTGCACTATTGCAATTTTCCTACAATAAAATTCCAGTCGCTGAAATCTTAGTTTTCTTCATTGGGTTTTGGTTTTAGGGGTTTTTTAGCGTGATATTCTTCAGTTTGTATCTTGTCTTTTACCTGCTTGCCGAGTTTTGAAAGAAAACACACACACACACAGAGGAAAAATGAAGAAGATGTTCAGGCAGAAGAAAAAAAAAACGCAAACGCAAAATCAACAACAATAACGAACAAGCAAAATCAGTCGAGTGTTTTGCCAAGCTCGAAGGGGAGCAAGAGAGAAGAGGAGAAGAGATGGGGGCAGGCAACAGTTGTGCTGATTCACAGCAGGCGAAGAAGAGGTGCCAAATGGGAAAAAAGCTGGCCAAAGAGGCGAGCTGGAAAATAAACGATGTTGTCTATGACAAGGCATGACGGTAATGACGACGACCACGACGATGGACTTGCACTTGGAGCTGGAGTTGTGGAGATGGAGCTGGAGTTGTGGAGAGTTTGGCGCAGAGTTGGAGCTGAGTTGAGTCGAGTTGAGTGGAGGATGTAGCCAAAGATTGTTTCTGGCTCTGTGTGTGTTACCTGGACGTTGTCGTGTTGCTGCTTTTTATACCCGATACACATAGGGTAGAAGGGTATAACGACTTTGTGCTGACAGGCAAGGTTTGTATTTATAATTGATGAAAATTTGATTTCAATCGGTTGAAAACTTTAAAAGTTATTTAGGTATTATTTTTGACAAGCTGGTATATTGTGGACTATATGGTATATTTTGAACTCTATGGTATATTGTGAACTCTATGGTATATTTTCAATAAAGTATTATAACAATAACCCAAGTAAAGCTTTTGGTATATTTTAGTATCAGTTGCGTTGCCTGACATCTGGTATATTTTCGACTCGATGGTATATTTTGAACTCTATGGTATATTGTGGACTCTATGGTATATTTTGAATAGAGTTTTATAACAATATACCAATTATAGTCTGTTGAATATTTTTAGTATTAGGATAGGCTGACAATTTGGTAAATTTTTCACACAATGGTGTATTTTGAACTCTATGGTATATTGTGAACTCTATGGTATATTTTCAATAAAGTATTATAACAATATACCACTTATAGCTTTTGGTATATTTTAGTATTAGTTGCGTTGCCTGACAATCTGGTATATTTTCGACTCGATGGTATATTCGACACTTACTGGTATATTTTTGGAATGTGGCACTATATCAATATACAAAATAAAGTGTTTGGTATATTGTTAGTATGAGTTGCATTGACTGACAATCTGGTATATTTTGAGTGTAGTACTACAGCAAACATACTCTTTGGCAAAATTCTAGTATTTTTGTGGCAATATAAATTTGGTATATTTCAAGACAAATACCACACTACTTTGCTTTTATTCACAATCGCTAGCGGGTATCTTTAAGTCGAGCACACTCGGCTGTAGCTTGCTTACTTGTTCGTTTTAGCCGCATCATTGTCGTGTTTTTGTTTTTGGAATTTTTCAATTCAAGGTTTCGTGTTGAGCTACCTGTGCCGCTCGCTCTTCACACCTCTCACTCCTCGTCGCTCGCCTTCTCTCACACACATTCCAAGCTGGTTCTGCACAATCATGCGAGAAGTGGAAGGAGGAAACTGAGACTGAGACTGAGACAAAGAAAGAAAAGAGAGAGACACTTGAAACTCGGAGGCTGCTGACTGCTGCTATCAATGGCAGCCTTATTTTTAAGGTCTGTCTGCACTTGCCTCCGTCTGCTTCAGTTTCAGAATCAACATCAGCTTCAGCTTCGATTCGTCTCGTTCTTCTCGTTCTCACTCTTTTCTTTTTTTTGTGGCACTCTGACTGGCGTCATAAATCATCTCAAGTGGCTGCTTCGGCTCTGCGCTTTTGGCCAAATTCAGCTATTTTCGTTTGTATCTATAACTATAACAATTTGCAAGTGTATCTCAAAGATACAATAAACACAGTGTCAGTCACATTTTGACATTTTTGTTGCACTAATTTGCGCACTTCAAAAGATACAAAGATACACACACACACACACAGAGTTTGAGATACATTTTTCAGTAATTTCTGAGCCGTAAAATTGTTGTAACAGGTAAACGCGACGCGCCGCCTGCTGCATCCATGAGATACAGATACAGATACGAATACTGAAATGTATCTTTCAGCTCTTTTTTCGCTTACACTTTTCCAATTTTTTTTTTTTTTTTTTTGCACGCTGGCGTTAAAAACTGACAACAGCTGTGCGCCACATTTGCAACGCAACTTAATGCTCATCATGACGTTCATTATGATCATCTCTATATAGCAGAGGATAAAGAAGCAGAAGAAGAAGAGGCAGCTGACGCCTTTGATTTTCGCTTAAAACATTCTTCAACAGCTGGCGCGAAATTTGAACTCATTTTTTGGGTTCCCATCAAGCATTTAATCGCAAAATTAAGCGAAATGTGTTGAAATAAAAACTCACAAAAATTGAGAGAGAAAAGTGTTGAAAGCGAGCCTGCAAATTATTGAAAATCGAATTCAAGACTTATCATTAAATAATTTCAGTATTCACTTGATAAAAACTGACAAAATTTAGAGAAGGATTGAAGAACTTATTCCAGATTTATCCACTATTTACTTCATCGAAATTTGAACACATTTTTAGGTTTCAAAAATGCTGTAAAAACTTTAAACATAAAACTAACAAAATTGGGAGAAAAGTGTTGAAATAAAAACTGACAAAAATTGAGAAAACGATTCACAAACTTATTCAACACTTGTCAATAAATAAATTTACCATTTACTTCATCGAAATTTAAGCCCATTTTTAGGTTTCAAAAATGTTGTAAAAACTTCAAACACAAAACTAACAAAAGTGAGAGAAAAGTGTTGAAATAAAACTTGTCAAAATTGAGAAAAAGATTGAAGAACAAATTCAAAACTTGTCAATAAATAAATTCACTATTTACTACATCAAAATTTGAACCCATTTTTAGAGTTTTAAAAATGTTGTGGGAACATCATAAAATCCCAAAATAAAGAGCCACAAATATACATCAAAAAGTGTTGAAACTAATTCAAGACTTATCAATAGATAATTTCACAATTTACTTAAAGCTTTTTGAGTCAGAGTGCGCAAAAAGCTGTTCAATTGGAAAATCCTTTGATTAGTCACTTCAAGCAAGAAACTTAAGCGAGTTACTTTTTTGAGAAAGTCTTTATTTAAAGCAAGTTTTCTAATTTAAAGCGAAACACTTTCTTAACCCATTTCAACCCTTTTTCACATGTGGGAAATCTACTCAGTTGGAAAAGTCTTTGATATTGTTACAGTTGCTGAATGTTGCTCGACAGTTTTCCACAAAATTGTGAAAGAACTTTGTTAAAATGGAATTCTGCATTTTTGTGCATCAATTTTTTGTTGGCCAATTAAAATGTTGTTGTTTATTTTTGTTTTTCGCGAAAATCTATTTTAAACTTTTTGTTTGGTTTCTCACACTGGAGAACTGAGAAGAAAAAGTAATGCTTCCTGGTTCGCTGACCCAATCAATTGTCTACAACATAAATGATTTATTTACCCAATTTGAATTCAAATTCGAGAAGACGCCACTTTATTTGCCGTCGGCGAGTTGGAGGCGGACACAATATAAAATGTGTGTTGTGTAAAAAATAAACAAAAAACATAATTGTCTAGGCAGTCAGTCAGTCAGTCACTAAATTATGGTACAATAAGAAGAGTGTAATATATTAACTTTGCGGGGGCAACTAAATATTATTCTTTTGCAACTCAACTGTGCTGGCACTTTGTTTAATTAATGGCATTTGTTGTCAGTTTTAATTGAATTTATGTTTTTTTTGTATTATTTTTCCAACATCATTTATTTGTTTCTAGTTAACACTGTCCAAACCAAATTTGTTTTCCCCTTCCCCTTCTTCTCTTCGCATCCAACTTCGTTGTTTGCGTTACGCTTTAGCTTCGCCCTTTTTTTGTTTTTTTGTTTAGATAATTCCGATAACTCTTTCTTAGCTAATTAATAAGAATGGTTCCCAGCTTGTTGTTTGCTAAATTTCGCAATTTATTAACTTGAACAGATAATGTTTTCAAAATTTCTTTAAATTTCAACATTTTTTCTTCTTCTATTTACCTTTACTTCATTATTATTTCTTTTATTCACTTTTCACATTACATTGCTATGTTACTTTTAGTTTGTGAGTTTCCCAATTTCCAACTTTGGTTAATATTTGAAATATTTCTTTAAATTGAAGCATGGTTTCTCTCTTCTTTACCTTTGTATTATTATTATTCTTTTATTCACTTATCAAATTACTTCTCTATGCTTCTTGTAAGTTTCCCATTTATATTTTTCACTTTAATACATTCATCTCTTTATTTTTTTTGTCTCATCTGCGCACATTTTTCAAATACAATTTTCCATTTTCCGTTTATTTCGTGTTTCATTTTCCCTGCTCTTTGTTATTTTCCATTTTGCTTGCGACAAACTTTATTTACTTTTCCTCGTATATATTTCGTATTCTTTGTGAGAGAAACAAAATAATGCTAATCTTTAGTTTGTTATCAGTTTTTGCACAAAGAACTCTGAACTTTATTTCGCTTGCATCGAATTGAACTCAAATTAACACTTTGACTTAACACATTATTTTAATCGTTGTTTAATTGATTTGCAAACCTTTTGCTAAGGTTATCAATAATTTCTTGAACTTGAACTTTTTTGTGATTATTTGTCGAAAGTGGAAATGTGAATGCTGATAAAGAAAAAGTATTGATAGTACCATTATAGATTAGGAATTATCTAAGAAAAATCAATTTTCTGAGATTTAAAATTTCGTATTTATTAAGAAACTATTTCTGAAATTCCCATTTTCGATTAATAGCTAACCGAAAACAAAGTACAAAAAATGTCAAAATAATTTCGTCAACTAAATTTCAAATTAGTTTTCATTTATGTGAATTGAAATTGAATTTGCAACGCTCGTTTAATACTCAATTAACTCAGTTTCTGTATTTCATGAAAACTGCAACAAATTTGCACAATTTTATAAAAGTTCATAGTGCAGTTTATTAGAGCGAAAAGCGAGTTTGAAAATCATTTTACGCATATGCTGAAATTCACCTTTAAATTTCATACGCAAGGAAATTCCCAAATGCAAATCGCAATTGCCCAAATACAAAAAAAAAAAAAAAAAAAACCCCCAAATTGAAATGTCACCAAAAACAAAAGACACACACACAGAAAAGCATGTCAAAAAGAAAACAAAAACAAAGAAAAAGATAAAGTAAAATAGTTGTCTTTGAGATGACGTTAGAAACGTTTTTGCGTACTTTGCTTGACGCAGCCGAGTTAATGATAATAACGACACCCAAAAGAATGAACGTTCGAAGAGCGTAGGAAAAAAAAAAGGATACGGTTGATAGATTGTAAAATACACAAACACACACACATACAATTTTGTATATTATTGTATGTGTGTGTGTGTGTGTGTGTAGATTGTATAGATAAGAGTATAATATAGTTTGACCTACATTTGTGTTGCGTTTTCTTTTGTGGTTCGCGCGACGTCGCTGCCTCAGTCGCTCAGTCCGCAGTCCTCGATGAATGATGCAGTCGTCGCTGCTGCGCTGCCGCTGCCGCCGCCGCCAAAGCGGCGCTGCACTTGGCAAACAGGCAACCAACAGACCAAACAAAAAAAAATAACGCAAACTGCCGTTACTTTGCAGTGTCTCCTTCTGCTTCTTCTTCTATTCGCAGTTAGTAGTTGTTGTTGTTGTTGTCGTTGTTGCGGCGGCAATAGAATATCCAAAAATTGTGCTCGTACTTGTTGTTGTTGTTTTTATTTTTTCACTTTCGCGACACTTTTGCGACACCAACAAATATATTTTGCTCAACAATTTGACATTTATCTTTATTCGCAAGTCTTTCTTTATTTTTTTTTTGTTGTATTTTATTTATTTCATTTGGCTTGAGCTGCTCTTGATGTTGTTTTGCTTGATTTAACTTTTTTTATTTTTCGTATGTCGTTGTTGTTGTTGTTGCTTGCACTTGAAAAAAAAATATGGCAAAAAAATAATGAAGAAGTTGTGATAACGAAAATAATAATATTTATATGCTGTTGCTGTTGTTGTTGTTGTTGCTGGGATGCTGTAAAAGCGCGTCTCACACACACACACTCAGAAAAGACAGGCAAACTCAAGCATGCAAAAAAAAAACATACACACGCAACTCATACAGACACACACACACACACGCACGCACTCACGCATAGACACGCAACGCAACGGGAACGGTAAACGCGCTGATTATGACGATTAAATGCGCGACACACGAAACGAAACGAAACGAGAACAATGAGAACACGCACCGACAACGTGTCCAAACGCTTCAACGATTCGAACAGAACTAAACGCGTGCCTGCCTGCTGCTGTTTGCCTTTGCCTTTGCCTTTTACCATTGCCTGCCTGACACAGCCTGCCTTGCTTGCCAGCTTGCTTGCTTGCTTGCCTGCCTGCCTGCCTGACTGCCTGCTGCTGTCTCTGTCTCTGTCCGTCTGCCGGAGCCGGTGTGTCTGTCTGTCTCGCCGCCGCCGCCGCCGTCGAATGTTGTTGGCTTAGCCTTTCAGCATTAAGAGAGCGGCGAACGCGTGAGAGCGCAACCAAAAAGAAATATGTGTAGGGAGAGCGCGCGTACATATTGCAAGCAAGCACAAATGCAAGGCAAGCCGAGTGCAAAGTGTGCCGCTCTCTCTCTCTCTCTTTCACTTGCTCGCACTCTCTCTCGCGGTGAGGGCAGATGTAAAAGAATATATGTAAAAACAACAACACAACAGCATGCGGGTGGCTCTCGCAGCCTCTGTAACTGAACTTGATTACATTGATGATGCTGCCGCTGCCGCTGTTAACTGCGGTCAACGCTGTTAACTGTGAAAGCAGTAAAAACTTTTGCAATATGCTTATCAAAATATTGAATTAAATTTTAGCAAAATCAAATTGGCAACGAAATAAACTTTAAATCTTTACTTTTGATAAATGTGCTTAGCAATTTTAATTGATATATTTCAAACATTATTTACATTTCTGTTCAATGATTTCATTTATTTGAACTACAAATATTTGTCTAAGAATGCTTTATAATTTTATAAAATTTTTGCGTAATTATTTGAATGCAAATTTACTTATTTTTGGCTTTTGTTATTGCGTTTTAGTTGCGTTACTTTTAAGCCGCAGCATAATTTACTTTACATGTGCAAAGTTAGTTAACAGTGTGGACTTTACATACAATTCTCTCTCCTGACTCTCTTTCGCTCTCTTAATTGCTTGCTCTCTGTGGCGCTCTTTCTCTCTCACCCACGTGACTGTTATACGCAGGACAGCCAAGGAGCTCTGTTAGCGGCCACAGGTTTCTGTTATTGCGATGCTGTCAAACAGCTGTTTTATGTTGTTTACGACTCGTTGCGTATAACAGCCGTTGGCTTAATTAATTGCGTTTAATTAAATATGAAAATAACAAAAGATTGCTAGCAATCAAAATTGCCATTCATACTTTATAGATGCTCGATTAATCTTCATTAATATTTTAACACATTCAATGCGATCAATTTGTTTGTCTTATTGTCTGTTTTTCTTTTATCGTTTTTTGTTAGCACAATTTGCTTTACTTTAGATGTATTGAATTTTGCCAAGATTGTTATTCGCATTTTATTGCAAAATTGAACTTGTATCTGCATAATTTTTTATGTTTATAACTGGCGAAAAACAATAGCTAACATTTTTATGTAATAACAGCAGCATCAACTGTTAGCGGCGCTCTCTTTAAGCCAGTATTAAGAGAGCAGCTGCAGCAGCGTATAACAGTGACAGTTTATGGCGAATGCAACTCTTATACGGATGCAGAGCATCGATTGAAGAAGGTTGCGAAATTGACTAAATTGGCGAAATTCGGTAACAACTTGTTGAGGATATTGGCATTTGTATAACAGATGACTTTTAGTGCTATAATATTAAAATATATATTTTTAAAAATGAAAAATGTATTAGTTTTTCATTTAAATAATATACAAATTTATAAATTTTAATCATTTACTAATTGTAAATATCCTCTCAAAGTGTCATCTCTGGTTTTGCAGTCGCGACCCGCTTCTTTTCAAGATTAATTGAGCAATTCATGTGTTATAAATGACAGTCATAAACGTAAGCCAGAAAGAGACAGAGCGAGCGAGTGCAACGGTGCAAACTGAAGACGTAATTTGACACCTCATCTGTCTGTCTCTCGCTGTCTCCCTCTCTCACACCACCCGAAGTGCCAAAAACTGCAGTTGGTCTCCTCCTCGTCATCGATAAACAGTTACAACACATTTTCGGCACACACAAACACACACTCACACACACACAAAGATGGAGATGGAAGAACAGCAAGAAATAATAATAAGGTCAATCAACGGACGCAGCGGGCGGCGACAGCGCAGTTGTCAACAGCTGCGCGCCGACGCAGAAGGCCGAAAAAGCAAGCAAGCAAGCAAGCAGCGCGACGTTGACTGCGCAGGCAGCAGGCAGATTAATTGCGTCGTCGTCGCCGTCGTCGTCATCTTCCGATGTCTGCGGCGTGAATTTATGAATTTCACATGAGCGATGGGTTCCCTGCATTCACTCTCTCCATCTATTCCTATATCCCATTGTCTCTGTCTCACTTGCAGCACGCTGTCATCGTTCACTCCCACTCCCTCTCGCTCTCGCTCTCACTTGTTGTGTGTGATGCTCTCTTCATTTGTGTGTTGCGTGCGTGACTTTGGGCGTGCGTGTCTGTGTGTGTGCACACTTGAGCGCCAGCTCTCAGCGCCACTTGAGGTCTCGGGCTCAAAGATCTGTTGTGTGTTTATTCTTTCTCTCTTCTCCCCATCTCCGTTATTTGCTGCGTGGGCCCGCATTGTTGTTGTTGTTGTTGTTGTTACTGCTTGTTCGTGCTGTTCTTGTTCTGCTTGTTGTTGTTGCTGTTGTTCTTGTTCTTGTTCGTTGTTTGCTGTTGTTGTTAACATTTGTTTTTGGTAAAATGATAGTATGATATGATATGATTTATGTGCACATGAGAATGCCTGTGTGTGTGTGTGTGTGTGTGTGAGCAATGCTTGTAAACATGTTTGTTGGACGCAAGTGAAACTTTTTCAGGCTATACATTACTTTTAATTAATTGAGATGAGATCAGATTGAAACGCACAATTTCAATGCAGCTTCAATTTCCATTCAAAGCGAAAACGTTGAATGCGTTTTCTAGGAACTTTCATTGGATTTTGAATAATGCTTTTTGGAAAAATAATATTTGAAAACAAAAACTTCAAAATTTCAGCTGGTTTTTAAGACTTTTAAGTTAAATAGTTTTTGAATATTTGCAAAATAAAATGTATTTCAGTTTTCTTTTAATATTTTAATTAAATTTAATAATTTTTTATTTGTTAAGCTATTTTTATAATATAATCAAAACTAATAAAAATTTTAAGTCGTATTTCTAAATTTGTATTTTAAATTAATGTTCAATATAAAATTAGACTTTGAATATATTTTTGTTTAATTAAATTTTGTTTTTTTAAACTTATATTTTTATATTTAGGTGTGATTTTCAAAATTTTTAAATTCAATTTTAGCTCTTTAAGATTTAACTTTTATTTTTAAATTTAAATTTTGTTTTTGAAATATTTGTTTATCAATTATTTTTTTTGTAGATTAGATTTAGTTTTTATTTTTAAATTTAAATTTAGTTTTCAATATTTTAATTTTTTTTTTCAATTATTTTCATATAATTTCATTCATTTTACAATTTTTATTTAAATTTTTTTTTTCTATTTTTGGCTTCCAAATATCAAATTTAAATTTAATGAAAAACTGAATGCAAATCAAATTCTGTTAAAACTTTAGCTTCAATTTTACAGTGTTAAAATTATCAATTTTGTTTTCATTTTTTATTAATTATTGAAAAATTTACAGTTCAATTCAATTGGCTTCAATTGGAGTGAAGAAAACTGAAAAATGAAAAATGCAATTTGCAAGCATTAAATAAGCATAATTTTTGCAGTTGATTTTTGTTGCTTCTTCTTTTCTTCTTCTTGTTCTCATAACTCGTTTCAATTTGGCTTTCAATTTTGCGCATCAATTAAAAATCGATAAAATTCAATTGCAAAAATTGCAAGTTGAATGTTGTGTTTTTTTTTTTTGCCTTTTCCTCCAATTTTCCCACAACTGTTGCAAATTCAATTTCAATTTGCTGCTCGCCTGGCTAATTTCTCTGTAATTAAGCCAAATCAGTGGGCGATTAAACAATTGAAGATAATTACGCAAGAATCGAGAGAATTGAGACCACTCCACATAGAGAAAGAGAGAGAGAAAGAAAGAGAGAGAATTACTTAAGCTAATTGCGAATACAAAATACATATAAAAAGTCGAGGCAATCAAAGAGCTCAAGAATTATGCAAATCAGATTGAAACTGAAGCTGAGCAACAAGTTGAAAGGGCAACAACAATAAACAATAATTAATAAAGAAATAAATAATGCGCAGGGGAGCAACGCAGTCGACTCAGCTGGACGCCAAAGAAGTCGAAGAAAACGAAGAAAAAGAAGAGGAAACCCAGCGAAGCTCCTTTAATGAAGTGCGACGAGCAACGAGAGACGCAGCTAAAGAGGCATAGTCGACAGTGAGATACCCTTTAATGAGAAGGAGAATCGCATTTGATTTAAATGAAGGTAATGAAGAAGAAGTAAATGAAGAAAAAGAAGAAGGAGTAGAAGTAGAAGTAGAAGTAGAAGTAGAAGTAGAAGTAGAAGTAGAAGTAGAAGTAGAAGTAGAAGTAGAAGTAGAAGTAGAAGTAGAAGTAGAAGTAGAAGTAGAAGTAGAAGTAGAAGTAGAAGTAGAAGTAGAAGTAGAAGTAGAAGTAGAAGTAGAAGTAGAAGTAGAAGTAGAAGTAGAAGTAGAAGTAGAAGTAGAAGTAGAAGTAGAAGTAGAAGTAGAAGTAGAAGTAGAAGTAGAAGTAGAAGTAGAAGTAGAAGTAGAAGTAGAAGTAGAAGTAGAAGTAGAAGTAGAAGTAGAAGTAGAAGTAGAAGTAGAAGTAGAAGTAGAAGTAGAAGTAGAAGTAGAAGTAGAAGTAGAAGTAGAAGAAGGGGGAAAAGAAAAAGAACCCAGTGAAACTCCTTTAATGAAATGAAACAAAGTGTAAACATACTCGACAGTAAGATACCCAGTATTTCATATTCTTTTAATTGATAAACGGAAAGTCCAAAATTCTATTGTGGAAATCTCAGTTGAATCAAGCGATTTACCAATTTTAGATACTGGTATATCTTTAGTATTTGTTCGGTATATGAGTATATTTGACATTTGGTATATTTTCAAATCAATACCGCACAGTTTCGATACTTTAATTTTATGTTTTCTGTAGATTTCATCTTCAAAATATTTATTTATTTTATATTTATATTATATTTTATATTTATTTTAAAATATTATTTCAAGTTTCATACAAAAAATTGCAAAGAAGACCAAATAAACACTAAATAGATAACTTAAAAATAAATTTCACAACTGTAATTAAATATATTTTTTTAATTTCACTAAAAAACGCTTTCCAATCTTAGTTAAAGTTTTATGTATTTCGCAGATAAATACTAATAACAGAATTGAATTTCAGCTTTAAAGTTTATAAAATCATATTTAATATTTAATTTAAGAATTGATTCAAATTGAATTTAAACTTCATAGTTATTTCATATCCAAATATTGATTTTAGTTAAAACATTTTGAGTTGTGCCACATTTTGATCACGATCTTTTAGAGCACTTTTGGGAAAGTGAGGTGATCAAATGTTCGGCGAGTATCCCACAGAGTTGCAATACAAACTATGGATGTGTGTACAGTTATAATTAAGTGATACACATAAATCGAGAAAGGGAGAGAGAGAGGGGAAGAGAGAGAGAGAGAGAGAGCGATTGCTGTTCCTAAGTTTTCTGTATACATTTTTCTTTTATTTTTGCTGTTCTTAATGATTGTTTTCAATTACTCCACAGACAATTCAGTCAACGAATTCGAAAGGTGAGCAGACAAAGAGAGCTAGAGAAAGAGACAGAGAGAAGGGAAGAAGAGTTGAAGTCGATTCAATCGATTGAGTCACTCCAAAAAAGAGGAGAGAGGAAGGAGCGCCTTTTAAGTGTTTACGCTTGTTTTTATTAATTTCCATCATACATCTTCAGCTGTCAGCGTGAATCTTCATCGCCTGCTGCTTGCCTTCTGACTTCTTCTGCCTTCTTCTGCCTGCGGATGCCGCCTTCGCAACTTCCACAGCAACAACAACAACAACAACAACAACAACATTGGAAAAGTCAGCAACAACAACAAACGAACTCAACTTGCAACTTCGACTTCGACTTTCAATCGTTAACGAGCTGCCAATGATATTTTTTCAACTGAAAAGAAATATCTTACGATATTTTAATTCCCCAAGCCCAAAAAAAAAAAAATCACATTACGGAGGCGTTTCTAAAAACGAAAAAACAAACGAAACAAAACATAAATCAATTCAACGGGCAGAAATTGAACAAAAAAAAAAAAAAGCAAAACAATATTGAAAAACGTAAAAAATTAAGAAATATACATTTATATTATATTTTACAAATATAAAAAAAAAGAAACGAAAATAATAAATCAAAAATTGTGTATTAAAAATTGTGTATAATAATATAATAATAAGTGAGACACTGAGAAAACTCAAACTAAGTAGTTAAAGTATCTTTGTAAATATATCTATTAAAAAAATAGCTATAATTTAAACGATTGCTGTTTACTATCGATAGTTTTGTCAAATCTTAAATCTGCTAATTACATATTTTATATAATAGTTGTTTGATTAGGCAAAACAAAATGCTTAATTATACATGAAAAGAAGCGCGCCAGTTGTCAAAATAATCAAACATTGCGTAAAAATTGGCAGCACTTTTTACTATCGATAGTTTTTTTCTACCTATCTTCAAACTGCAATTATTTGCATACATTTGGGAAATATTTTGTACTAAATGAAATTCAATTACATTTGAAATTTAAAATGTTTCATATAAAACCTTTTAATTGTCAAAATAATCAAATTTTTTTTGTTAATATTGGCATCACTTTTTACTATCGATAATTTTCTCCATTAGGCAAATATTTTTGATTAAAAGAAATTGAATTGAATTTAATTTTTGAAATTGACAGCCTGTCAAATGAAACCTTCTAATTGTTAAAATAAAAGAATTTTCAGTAAAAATTGGCGGCACTTTTTATTATCGACAGTTTTTGCTTAACTTCAAATGCTTGCAAATTCATTTGGCAAATAACTTATATTAAATTTAAATGAAGTTAAATTATTAAAGAAATGTCCCAAAAGAGTTTCATTTAAATTTAATTGCTCTTAGTTAAATAGAAAAAAAATTAATTGAATTGTCATTGTTTACTATTGATAGTTTTTGCAAACCTTAAATCAATTAATTAATAGTTTTTTAGCTGTTGCGTCTTAATAACCATGAAATGAAGCCTTATAGCTGTCAAAATTAGCGAATATTTCGTGATTTACTATCGATAATAGTATAATATTTAGTTATTTACTATCGATCGTAATCTATTGATAGCTTTATGCTAAACTTCAAATATTTGCCTATATATTTGGCAATTTAATTTATATTAAGTCGAATTCAATTAAATTTGAAATGCATTAAAGTAATGTCATAAAAAGTAACAATAAAATGTAGTTGAAAAATAAGGGAATTAATTGCAAGCTATGGCGATAATAATGTGTGTGGCTGTAAATGTAAATTGAAAGCGAATTGAATACAGTTGAACAGTCAGTTGACAGTCGATGAACCATTTCAGAGAGCGAAGCACCAAAAACAAAAAAAAAAAAAAAAAAAATGAAGCGAAATAAACGAGACACAGCAAAAAAAAAGTCGGCTAATCCAGAGAAATGTCTTATTAATGCCACCAGCTAGGCCATCGACAGTTTTGTTGCTTGTCCTTCTTCCGCTGTCTCTCTCACTCTCTCTTTCTCTCTCTCTCTCAAGGACAATAACAATTGCAGTTTTGTGTAGAGCAGGCACGAAAGTTTACAGCTAAAACGATTCGAATTGCCAATTTCATGCTTCGAGTGCAAGGCTTTCAATCAAAAAAAACCAACGAGAGGAGCGAGAGAGAGAGAGAGAGAGAGAGAAAAAGGGAGAGAGAGAGAGGAAATCGTGGAAAGGAAATGGATATATAAATAGAATACAGTTGGGATATATATCTGAGAGAGTGTATTAACTTGGCCGACAACTACTCGATTCTATCTCTCTTTCTCTCCCTCTCTCTCTCACTCTTTCTATCTCTCTCATGTCAGCGACACTTTTCATACTCAGCCCTCAGCTGCTTTTCCACATACACAATTGCCGCGCTTCCCATCTCCTTCCTTCCCTTCCCTTTCCTTCCCCTTCGCTTCCCTTTCCACATCTTAGCACATTACGTATACGAAGCGTGGACTCTATGTCTAACTCATGCGATTTTTATGGCACATTCGTGAGCTTATTGTAATGAATTACTTTGGGATTCGTTTTCGTCGCCGCCGCTTCTGCAGCGCTTCCTCTTTCCTCCTTCTCTCTCTTTCCCTTAGTCTTTTTTTTATGATACCCTGCACAATAAAGCATAAAGTTAAGCATAGCCTTAGATCGATACAGATTCCGAATTCGAATCACTTTAAACGATCAATTTTAAAGTGGAATCAAATTTACATCATTTTGAATTTACGAAATTTCTGCTTTTAGTGAACTAAACTTTCAAGTTTTTAAGAAAAGAATTGTATAGAAAACTTGCTTAATTAATTCTTGTCATAATTTTCAACAATTTTATATAAAAATGTTTCCCATCGGTTAAAATACTTTTGCAATTTGCAGCCAATAGAAAACATTATTTTACATTATACATTTCACACGTTTATTATGTCAATCAATAAATAAACTTTCAAATTTTGAAAATTGATTATTCAAAATGTTTGCTAAGAATTTCTTAACAAAATTTCAAATTTCTTTAGTATACACAAAAATATTTCTTGATATTTAATTCCGTACATTTTGAATTTGAATTTGAATTTGAAATTATTAAAGTTACTTAAATGATTATTATTTATGTTTATATATAAATCATTTAATTTCTGTGTTTATTTAATTTCAACTGTAATTTATAACTATAAAAGTTACAGAAAAACAAATACAAAAGGTACAAAATGTCGGTTAAGAAATTTTCCAAATTTTAAGCATATAAAAGTTATTTCTTGTTTACATATTATAATTTTTAATTTAATTTAAGTCAATTTATAAATTTATAACTTATTTATTATTATTATTTTGTTAGTATATTATTATTATAATATTTAATTTTTATTTTTAGAATGTAAAAAATTGTTTCTTGAGCACTATTTATTATTATTTGTTTATATATTTTTAATTTTCGTTAATTTTAAATTTTTAATCTTATTTATTATTATTTTTTTTATATACTGTAATATCAAATTTCATTTCAGTTAATTTATTACTTTCATTTTAATTTAGAACTGTTAAAGTTACGGAGATGTTATAAAAATTGAACAAAATATTGAAATTGCTTATTAAAAATATTTGAAATGAAATTTTGCAAACTTTTAAAAAGGTTTCGAATAAAACAATTTATTTTTTGAGCATTTTTTATTATTATTGCTTATATAATCTTACAAAAATGCATTTAATTTCTGGTAATTTTATATTTTAATGTTAATTTATAACTATGAAAGTTACAGCATGAAAAAAATTGCATTGTAGAAAATTTCTTTCTATTTTTTTTGCATTATTTTCTAAAATTGTAGTTCACTTCTTTATGAGTATGTGATAGCTCTTTATATCGTGTATGCTTCTTTCTTTTCAAGTACAGGGTATTTTCAAGTCGAGCTGCGCAGTTTTCGCTGTCGCAGTTTTTCGGTTTTTTCTGCTGTTATATTTTTAGTGTAATCCATGGCAATGGTCGTTAGTCTGAGGCTCGGTTATTGACTGCCTGCCTGGTTGGAAGGGGAAACAATGTTTGGGGAGGGGTGTGAGTTGTGTTGCTCTCTCTCTCTCTGTCTCTCTCACTCTTGAGAAAGCCGCAAGCAGCTTGCAACTACTCCCTACTTTTGCCCCAGTGCCCGAGCAGTGCCTTTGGCCATATGACATGTGGTATTTGCTGTAATCATAATTTTATGTCCATCTAAGTAGCTGCGCATGACGACTGTCAACGACACTGCAAGGACTCATCTTCTTCCTCCCCCCCCTTTCCCTTCTTCTTCCCCTCCTCCTTTTCTTCTCCCCATCTTTGCCTCTTCCTTGGCCTGGTCAAAATGCGAAGCTGTGTGTTTGTGTGTGTTAAGTTTTAGCCTCGCTGTCAATCGATGTCTTAGGCTGTCGTTTGCACGCTGCTGCTGCTGCTGCTGCTTGCCACGCCCCCCAACGCCCACCCATTGCGGTTGCATGCCACAGCAGCTGGCAGTTGACATGCCACACACTGAGCACACAAACTAATCGATAACATTAATTGGACTAAACTATCGATCATGAATTTCTTAGCTTAACAACTTTTAATGCTGCTAACAATATTTTCTCTACAATAAAGGCAACTTTCTAAATGAATAACTAGTTAAAGTAACTCTTTAGCTATAGCTATTAAGAAATAATTCTTATTTAACTTATAACCATTTACTATCGATAGTTTTCGCTCATGTTTAATCATTTAACGAATTTTTTATTACACAGCTCTTTTATTCACCCAAATACAACGCTTAAATATACGAGCAAAGAAGCCTATCAAAATAATCGAAAATATTGTAAAAGTTGGCAGCACTGTTTACTATCGATAGTTTTTATTAAACTGTAATAGCTTGTATATTAATTGAACAAATAACTTGTTTAAAGCAGCTGACTGACTTTGAGCGTTTTTTAAGCTTTGTTTGATAAAGAATAATCGATGACAAATGTATTTCACAGTTATCGATAGTTTCGATAACAACCAAAGTTTAAGTAGCAGTTGAACTTTTCTCTAATTTATTTGCTTTTTAAATAGTTGTTAAAAAAATATAAGTATTAATAATTGAAAGGATTAAAAAATATAAATGTAGCTGACATTTATCGATAGTATCGATAGTAGCTACAGTTTAATTTACTTTAGCTGCTCAATAAGTTTGTAGCAGCAACTAAAATGCACACGCAGTAATTATAGGTAAATAATAAATGATTAAATAGTAATATTAATTCATTTCTGGCACTTTCAATAGATGTTATCGATAGTAACGATAGTTCAGCGATATTGATCGAGTTGTAAATTCGCTGCTTTTGTTGCCTGCTCGGTTAATGAGATCTTTTCTTTGCATTCTTTGTGCGTGAGCAAGAAAGAGAGAGCATGAATCGGATAATGTTGAGAAGAGAGTTTGTTCATCGCATCTTTGAAGCATCTTTGTTTGCTGGCCGCACTTAAATTTCTTTTGATTCCTCCCCCAACTTGCTTCACACTTTCTACTCTCTAACTATCTCTGTCTCGCTCTAATGTTGTTGTCTCTCTCTCTCTCTCTCTAGCCATAAGGAACAAATGATTAGCTGTGCATTAGCGGCGTTGATGTAGAAAATTTGTTACACATGAAACGTTTACGTTGAATCCTTTGAGTAAGCAAAGTCGCAGATGCAGCTCACACACATACTTAAAAGTTCACACACACACACTTAGCACACACACACACTTAACACACACATACATTCACACACACACACACACTCTTAACACACACTCAATACACAATCAAGCGAAGCAGAGAAAAAGCTGGCGAGAAACGAGAATGAGACAAAATGAGAGGCCAAAAAAGCCGGCAAACTGAAAGCAAATCCAATGTCAAGAAAGAGTGAGGGAGACAGTGAGTGAAAGAGAGAGAGAGAAAGATGAGGTCAAAAGAGGAATCGGGTAGCGATAAAACCACGTAATCTGCAAGTGAGTTCTTTAATTATGCTGCTGCACATGTACACTGAAAGAAAAACATGTGCTTAAATCAAGAATTGAAATCTTTAATTCAAACTGAACTAATCAAGATTGAAATGTCATTCTTAAAATGCAAGATGAAGCTGATAAAGCAATAATTTAAAATGTATTATATATACACTGAAAGAAAATAACGTGCTAAAATCAAGAACTAAAAATTTTAATTCAAATCGAACGAATCAAAACTAAAATTTCATTCGTGAAATTCAAAATGAAGATACTTAAATTTTGGCTTGTATTTCATATACACTTAAAGAAAAAACGTGCCTAAATCAAGAATAAAAAAGTGAACCAACATTGTTTATAATCTTGTTTGACGAATGGGAAAATCTTAAAAGGGAACCAAGAAAATCTTTTACCAAGATCAAACATTTTAGATTAATTCTAGATTGTATAAGCTTGATATAAGATTGTTTATGGCTCAACTAACAAGATGCAATCTTAAATCAACAATCTTAAATTAAGATTGTCTAATATAAAACAAAATCAATCCAGAATAAAACATTCTTGAATCAAGTTTTTAAACTTAAAAAAAAATATTTTCAATTCTAAAATGAAAAATTTTGAAAGAGAATCTTGATTTTAAATTGTTTCAAACTAAAAATCTTATTTAAAGATTTGTTTATCTCTTCAGTTGGAAAAAATCATTAAGACCTTAACATTTTTTATCTTAAATTAAGATTGGCAATTTACTTTTGAAAAAGATGCTTGAATCAAGAGCTTAATCTTAAAGTAAAAACTTTTAAATCTTCAAATCAAAATGTAGCATACAAATTGAAGATTGCTTTAACCTTCAATTCGTATTTCAAAATTGCACTTTTTGAAGATTGTAAAAAACTTAGATCAAGATTTTGGAATCTACTTTTCAATGCTTTATTCAACATTCTTGAATTATGATTTTAATTTAAAAATAAGATGTTTTAAATCTTCAAATGCAAATTTAGCATAAAAATGTTGATTTAAGATTGTTTCAACCTTAAAATCTTATTTGAAGATTTTTTTTTTTATGAAGTTGAAAAAAATTTTTAAGATCTTAAAATTTTCTATCTTCAATCATGATTTGCAATTTACTTTTCCAAAAGATTCTTAAAACAAAATCTTAAGCTTTAAATAAAATTAGACGACTAAATCCAATACAATTTTAGCATACAAATTGTGATTTAAGATTGTTTTAAATCATATTGCAAGATTGTTTTTTTTTAAAGATCGAAAAGTTTAAAATGAAAAATTTTCAATGTAGATATTTTTCTCTCTGTGTAGACGGTGAGCAGCAGGTGGCAGCCAAAGGCCCAATACACACACACACACACAAACACACACAAGGTGCAACGTACAGAGAGAGAGGGAAAGAGGGGGAAGAGAAGAGGGGGGAGGGAAGAGAGGGAGGATGACCGATGAGAAGCGCAAACAAAATGCGAAGCGAAAGCCGCTTACAAAACCACAAAATGCTACGGACATCTTTTGCCCCAACATCGAGTCGAGGACAACATCCCGTTGCAAGGGGGGTGAGTGAAGGGGGAAGAGGGGTGGGGGATGCGTGTGGCAGCCATTTTGAAGTTTGGGGGGAGGGGAAAGGGGGTGAAGCTGCTGCTGCGGCTTTTGCGGGGGGCGTCTGTCGTGGAATTTACAATGGAGTTTCGCTTGCCACGCAGACAGAAGAGCGGAAGGAGGTGAAGGGGGGGGGGGGCGGGGAGGGGGTGGGTGGCATGTTGCAAGTGGCTGTTGCAACTTGCTGCCAATGTGCAACCATTTGCGGATTTAATTGCCGTTAACATGCGGCTCGCTTTACTTTGTTGCTGTTGCAAGTTCACCCCTCCCTCCCCCTCCCCCCGCCCCTCTCCCCTCCCTAATGCCACGCCCACGAGATTCGTAATACGAGCATCAAAGCGGAGACAACAGAGGAAAAACAACTCTTCGAGCTCGACTCGACGCCGCACGCAGATTAGAGAGCAAAGCGACAACAGCAACATGCAACGTGCCACATGCCACTTGCCACACTCACTGCCTCACACAATTCTTTCACCATCTTTGAATCTGCTTCTTTCTTCCCTTCTTTTTTTTTTTGTTTGTGGTCAGTTTTCGGTGGCAAACACACAACTTGCCTGTTGCCTGCCACATGCCACTTGCCACATGCCACATGCCACAGATAACGCGCATTCAACGGCGCTGCTGCGGTTGCCAAAGTCCACAAAGCCCAACGATTTTCTTTCTCAGCTTTCTCAGCTTAGCATTTCACCCCAACCAAAAACAATTCTCACAACTATTTTCAACGCATTTCTTTTGATATCTTTAAAGTGCTTAGAAATTAAATAATACCAATATTTGACAGACTAGATTGGAAAATATCTTATAAAGAAAGTTTCCCTAACATTAACAAATAATAATTTATTTTATGGCAGCGATATTTACTTTTTCATTTAAAGATTAAAAACTAACAAAAATTTCTAGATTTCAATATTTTGAAATAAAATATTCATAATTTAAATTGTAAAGAACTTTATAATAATACATTTTAAAAGAGCGTATTTCACAATATTGGGTTAAAGATCAAAAAGCAATAAACATTTTTCGATTTCAGTATTTTTGAAAAATTGCTTTTACCCAATTTAAAAATTCATTCGATTTCGATATTTCATAAAAGTTTTTGAAGAGTTTTCAAAAATCGTAAAATTTGTTAGACAAATCTCAAAAAAATTCATAATCAACATCCATCGAATAATAATTTTATGAGTACGAATTTTAACTTCTTGGGAATTGAGGATTTCAATATTTTGAAATGAAATATTTGGAATAAATGTAGGACAAAGAATTTTCCTCCCACACATATTTCAGAAAGAAAGTTTCCTCAACACAAACAAATAATAAACAAAATAATAATATAATATAAATGAGTTCAATTTCAATATTTTACAAGATTTGTTGGAACCCATTTTCAGTATTTTGCAAATTAATTAATTTTATTTTAATAAATTTTATATTTTCTTTAGCTATTTTTTTTTTATATACCACATCAAATAAGTTTTTCCCATTTCCAAAACAAGATTTGTTTTCCAAGGCAAATCGATTTTATATGGAACCGATATTTTCTTATATAGATTCATATTTGATTTCCCCGTTTCCAAAACAAGATTTGTTTCTTTTTTCATATATTTCTGGATTTCAGTTTTTGAAAATAATTATTATTTTATTACAAAATGTTAAAAAAAAACATTTTTCATTCATTCACAAAGTTTGTTTAATCTATTATATATTTTAGTAATTTTTTATGTTAATCAAAACTTTTGTCTCCATATCCAAAACCTAGAAAATAGTTTTTTTTTGGCTGTTCACTTTATTTTATTAAACTAAAAAAAAAATGCTTTTCAGAAATATTTCATATTATTGACCAGAATAGAAGATATTGCAATATAAAATATTCTTATATCTATAAATATGATGAATTATGTCTTATATCTATATAAACTTATATAACTTATTGCATATTTTACAAACTTAGCCCTGCCTAAACACCGAGTAACTGAATTCTATAAATTAAATCTCAGAGTGAAAAAGGAAATTTAGCGCTTACCCCTGAGAATCGCCTGGAGAAATGGGTTTTAATTGTTGCTCCACTGTGCGAAGATTATCGCTGATAATATAATCTATAAAAAGAAGGAAAAAGATGAAAAAATTAATCACATTTCATTTAACAATTAAATATTTCATTTGTATAGACGATTGTAATTATTTTTCATTATTTTATTTAGTTTAGCTTATTAAATATTATATGATTTATTTTATTTAATTTTTTGAGTACCATTTTTAAGCATATTAATATTTTGATTTATTTTATCATAGCTCATAATCAAAGAATTAAAGCAGTGCATTTAAAATGTTTAAGAATTGAAGTAAACATGTTCTTTTCATCAATCAACTAATTCAATTTCATTTTGTTTCAATCGTCAGTTGAAGTAAAGCAAAGCTTCGAATTCTGTTCAATTGCTTAACATTTGCAGTTGAAGCTAACAGCGCGCTGTTATGTTAGCACTTTGCAGCGCGCTGTTATGTTAAACATTAACATGGCTAAGGCAGTTAACATTTAGCTGTAATGCTAAGCTTAACAGCTGCTTGCGCTTAACATTTGTGCCAAAAGTTGCTGTCAAGCGAAGCTTTTGCTGAAGGACATTTGCTGGGACTTTATTAAAGGGAAATTTGCAACAGCCACTTGGCTGGTATATTTTTAGTTGGTACTTTATAAGTACGCTGCATGTTAGGTACTTTTTTACTGCAATCATTTAAGAGGTACCACTAACTATATTAGTGGACGCACTTTCTGTAGTTATTAGTTATCATTGAGGTACTTTTATGTTTGACATCTTATAGGTACTCAACTTGTCGTGGTAAATTTGTTTCTAAGTTTCTCTATGTCTTTACGATGCAATGCTGCTGTTAGAATGATACTTTTGATAGTTTTCAGTGTTAGTTTCGGTACTTTGTTCGATACTTTTCAGTTTTAATTTTGGTACTTTTCTTTGTTGTACTTTTAAGTGATAGTTTCGGTACTATGTTTCTTGATTTTAAGTATTAATTTAGGTACTTTTTCTTTAACTACTTTTCTGTGTTGATTTTGGTACTTTGTTTGATAGTCTTAAGTTTTAGTTTAGATACTTCTCATATTTGTAGCTTCGATACTTTTTGGATACTTTTAGTTAATTTTAGTTACTTTACTTTTTGGTACTTTTCAACGTTATTTTTGGTACTGTGTGTGTTTTACTTTTAAGTTGTAATTTAGGTACTTTTTCTTTTAGTACTTTTCGGTGGTAATTTCAGTTTGATAGTTTTAAGTTTTAGTTTAATTACTTATAATTGTTTAAATATTTAGTGTTAGCTGCGATACTTTTTGGGTACTTTTAAGTAATAAATTAGGCTCTTTTTCCCTTAGTTCTGTTCAGTGTTAATTTAGATACTGTTCAATGTTTATTTAGTTGTTTTTTTCACTTTTGGTACATTTGAGTGCTATTTGTGGTACTCGATTTGGTACTGTCAGATTATAATTAAGGTACTTTTCTTTTTGTTACTTTTCAGTATTACTTTTGGTACTATTAAGCTTTGTACTTTTGAGTATAGCAATTGGTACATTTAGTGGTACTTTTCAGTGTTATTTGTGGTACTTTGTTTGGTACTTTCAAGTTATAAGTTAGGTACTTTTCGTGTTGGTACATTTAGTTGTAGTTTTCAGTGGTACTCACCCTTCTGCAGCTGGCTGGTCGGAATGAATTCCTCGTGCTTTTGGTCCCCCTTCTCCTCGTACTTGAGCTTGTAGTCGGAATGCTTGCGCAAGGACATCAGCAGCGATTGCGTGCGTGGCGGAATCTCTGGCGGCGCTGGCTCTGGCGGCGGTTCCGATTCCCCCCCGCTGCTCAGCCCGCCGCCATCATCGCTCTGCTGCTGCTGCACCTGTAACGCTGCCGCTGCTGGCTTCGACGTCGCTGTAACGGCGGCGGCCGCAGCGAGCAATTGTTGAGTTTTGTCGCGCAGCGAATCGCTGCGATTGACGGAGAGGGCGGAGGTGCCGCTGCTGGAGCTGGTCATGCCGCTCAATCGGTTTAATGTGTTCCGTGCGGCGCCGCTGCGCTGGCTGCGCTGACTGCTCGACGCCGCTGTCGACGACGACGCAGACGCTGGCAGCAAATAAGCGCTGCTTGGCGTTGCTGCTGACGCTGACGCTGCTGCCGTCTCTAAAGCAGCATCGTCCATTGTGCTATTGTACTTGGCATTGAGGAAGGGATTTGTGCTGCGCGTCGCTGCTGCTGCTGACGTTGACGTCGCTGCCGCTGCTGCAGTTAGCGTGCTGCTGCTGCTGCTGCTGTTGGGAAAAAGTCCCAGATTTGCGTTCGATTGATATTTCTGATTTGCCGCCGTTGCCGTGCTCGACGACAACGTTGCCAGCTTAAGCGGCGAGCCCGACGACGTCGCTGCTTCACGCGCAGCGGCAGCGGCAGAGGGACGCTGCTGATGCGGCTGCGCATAAGTCACCTCGAGGTTGTTGTCTTCGCTGCGACGCGCGTCGCGTTCGCGCTGACGCAAATACTCGGGCTCGCAGTCCGAATTGTAGTGCTCCATGCCTTGAGAGAGGGTGAAAGAGAGAGAGAGAGAGGGATATTGAGCTGTAGTAATTACTTAAGAATGAATTAAGTGTAAAAGGGAATGTCAAATATAAATACGGGCGAAGCTGCGTGAACAAATTTAAGACAATGGAGTTCATTGCTTAGCCAGAGACAGAGGAGAAAAAGCAACTAAGTAATTGATCGCGAATTAAGGAAACCAATAGTAACAACGCAATAGTTTCCATAGTATGAATAAATAAAAAAACAATAAAATGAATTGTAGTATTATTTAAAGACTAATGTTCTGTAGCTCCCACAATCGAGTCTCATTCAATCGGATGACAATCTAGTATATTTCCTATTGTGCGGTATATTTTCAACGAGATAATATAACAATATACCAAGCAAGGACTTCGATATATTTTCGACTTAACGGTATATTTTGAGAATAAATAGAATAAAATATTATGTGTTGTACCAAAATGAATGTATATAGATTTTAGCTTAGTTCTAGTTTAGTCATAGTTGAGTTTTAGTTTAGTTCTAGAATAGTTCTAGTTAGTTCCCGCGAAGCTTGAGTTAACTTCTAGTTTAGTTCAAGTTAAGTTTAAATTTAGTCTAGTTTTTAAGGCATTTTCAGCTTTGTTGCTCAGCTTTCTATTGTTTTAATCTCTCTCTATTCTAATATTTAGTTGAAAAAGCAAAAGCATATCAATTGCAAAAGAATGTAAAGCAACAAATTCAATGGGATGCTGACAGTTAAATTGCTTTCAACAGGTCTTTCTCGTATCTCGATTCTCGTTTCTCGTTTTAATGCATTCCCAGAGTCGAGACAAAATGAAATAAACTATTGCCAGAGACGAGTGTAGACTACGTGTTTAGTTGACCTTTCAATAACTCCCTCGGGGGTCTTGACAGATTTAGATTTAGCAGCAAATCCCAACAGAGATTTGCCCACAGACTGAAAGTGAAAGAGAGATGGAGAGTGGGAGAGAGAGAGGGAGAAAAGAGCAACAATCACTCCCCAGAGCGGCGGCATTTGCCAACAACGGGCACCCAAAGTTATGAGGTTGTAAAAAATGAATCGTAAATTGCATTAAATATTAACAGACAATAAAAGCTACACACCGAGAGGGAGTGAAAGAGAGGGAGACAAGAGAAGAGAGAGAGGGAGGGAAACACACAGAATGCAATGGGAACATAAAAAATTTGCGCAGCAGGCGGCGATTTGCGTTTTATGCTTCGATTAGGCGATTCACTCTGCGTAGTAGCTGCCCCCTCTTTACTCCCCCCTCCCTCTACACTCCCCCCTCCAGCCATGATGCCTGTTGTTGCCACCCTCACGTCGAGTTCTCATTCTCATTCTTCTTCTCACTCGTAATTGAATTGAAGTCACTCAATCTCCATTCGCGTCTTCAATCGCTATAATTAAATGCTCTAAACTTTTCATTACATTTATAAAGAATAAAGTAGAGAATAAAGTACTTTAGTACTTTAATTTTTCTATAGCAATAGATTTTAATTATTCGCCAACAGTTGCAGCTTTAGTTTCGGATTCGGTTTTCGGAATTCTGCATCAGCCTTTTGTTCAGTTGCCCCGGCTTGGAAATCGAATTGAAATCCGTGGAACAAATGTGTGATGGCGAAACAAAAGCGAGAGCTTTGCTTTTGGGCAGTAAATAACCAGAGGATACCCTGTACAAAATGAGCGCTAAAGCGGGTAGCTCAACTGCAATTGATTGTCTCTTTAATGGAATGCTTAATTTACTTATATTTTGAGTGATGGTCTGATTGATCGTTGGTTAAGCTAATATCCAATCAATACTGGCTTGAATTTTATAAAACTCTTGCGATTATTTGATAGTAACAGCTTGATTGATGAACTGATTGATTGTTGATTGAGCAAAAGTTACTTATGTGATAAAATGTTTCATTTCGTTATTAGATATGCGCAATGATAATAGATAATTACTTGGGTTTTTATTTAACTTGATTGAATGACTGATTGATTGTTGATTGAGCAAGATTACACCTGATTTCTTTTCGCTTTGTTAAACATATAACCTAATATTTTATGGCGTTTTTAAATATGTGACCTTGATTTGATTGATCAAGATTATACCTGTTTTCTATTTGCTATGTTACACATGTGACTTAATGTTTTATTGCATTAATAAATATTCAATTTTGTAACATGATTGACGGTATGATTGACTCTTGATTGAGCGTGTTTTCATAGGTAATTTGCTCAAATTTTATAAAACTCTTGATGATATTTGATAAGCTAGATAATTATTAACATTTTTAGGTAGTAGCTTGATTGTTTGTCGATTGAGCGAGAAAATTTCCCGAATTTGATGAATACTTTTTTTTTTTAATATTTGTTAAGCTATATAATTATAAGAGTTTTTTAGTAACTGATTGATTAAATAACTGATTGCATGTCGATTGAGCGAGTTGTCTTTTGTTTGTTGCCTAATTGTATGTTGATTGACTAGTTCATTTATCACAATTTGAGGGTGAGTTGAGTTAAGTCATATGATTGAAGAAATTCGTTAAGTAGTGATTGAATATTGTAATTTTAATAAACGATTGAATGAATGATGCTTTGAATGATTTAATTGTATGATTGATAGACAGATTGAAAGAATAAAAAGTCATTTGTCTAACAACTTGATTGGATTAATTAATCAAATTCAGTATTCAATAAATGAATGATTCCATTGTTTGATTGACAGACTGATTGGGAGTACAAAAGGTAAGTTTATTTGATAAATTTGATTGTTATTTGAAATGTCTTTTTAGCAAATGAACTGATCGAAAATTTTATTTACTAATGTGCACAGAAACTGAATGATTGACAGACTGATTGATTCGATTTAAAAATAGATTTTAAAAAGGCATTTAAGGTGGACAAAATTTAATAATTGGATTGACTGATTGAGAGTGCAATTCAATGTGGTAGTTAAAGAGAACGAAAAGTGTATTGATTGAATAGTCAGAATGTTTGATTGATGGTGCAAACAGAGAAATTCTAACGTTGCTTTACAGGGTATTGGCGATGTGAAGAAAGGTAAATGAAAAAGCCGAAAAAAACGGGGCCAAAAATTGTTGGTTGACCCGCCGTCAGCTACAAAATGTCAAGTGGTTTTGTGTTCAATGAAATGAGCCCAAGCGGCCACAAAAGCTTCTCTCCCCATTCCTCACCCCCCCAAAAAACAAAAACCAAAAAAAAAAAGAACACAAAACCCATCAATGGAATGCAATCCAATCCTGTCGCGTCGCTTCACTTCGCATCGCATCGCATCGCATCGCATCGCATGGCATGAGCATTGAATCCAATCAGAGCCAAAGCCGAAATAGAGTGAAAGAATGGGGAAAAAACGCAAAAAAACAAACAATTGTATTAGCCAAGCGTTGATCGACTATCGCATACCCAGTTAACAGCTCTCAATTAAGCTTTTGCCCTTTGCTTTGCCACTTCGCAGAATATGCGACAATCATGAATAAATCAATTCTGATGGCGTTTTTCACTTTTCACCGAGAATTGTTGAAAATTTATTGGCAAAATTGCGAAACTATGCAATACATAAAATATACCTGTAAATGGCTCAAAATAGTGACAGCTATCGATTCGATTTAAAAATAACTAAATCTATATGTTTGTAAAGAATTTCTAAGTAAACAACTAACAATTTAATTTTCATTCATTGTTTATCAATTTTAGTACTATTTTCTTTCTGCTGTACTGGTTCGATACTTAATAAAGAATTAAATTTAAAAAAAAATTGTTCATTTAATAAATCATCTTTTGCACTATGTAGAAGGTGTGCTTAATAAAGAAAGGGAAAATGACTCTATTTGTTTAATTTTGTAATCTAATTTTCGATTTGTTCAAGTTTTTAAAAATGCTGCTAAATAAATAAAATTTGTATCTATATTTTGTTAAAAGTTTTAATTAAATGATATATAAACTTAGAATTGCTGTTAACCTTTCAACGGAATAAATGTCAAATGAATGAAAAAAAATAAAGGTGGGTAAATTATTGCTAGCTTTAATGTTATAATGAATTAATGAATGAACTAACGAATAAATTCGCAAGTTTCACACATTTTAGAGTGACCGTTTTAATTAAACTTCGTGTGCCTAATTTGCCACGGAAATGGCAAAAAACGAAAAAATTCATGGCCACATCACTGAAACTTTTGCCTATTAAATAAATTCAATCATTAAAAGAAACAGATGAACTCAAATTCTTTGCCTAAATTCCAAACGAATTTTATTTGTATTTTAATTTGTATTTTAAATTTATTATCTTAATCTATTTTCTCGAGAAAATGCCTACAAACACTTTAGTTTCATAGCTTTTAAATGGAACTTTTTTTGAACACTTTGACGATATTAGTTTAAAAAAAATGGTTGTCTACTGTATACGTTTTTTGTATATGCTCGATTAACCACAAATTAAGTATTAACAAGGTTTTTGTTTATGTTTTCTTCCTTTCATTTGCGTCTGTTAAGTAATGCTATTGAAATTCCTAGTAGCAGCTAAGCTAAATAATTGTCTGAAGTTTGTTTAAAACTTAAAGAAAGCTATATAAATTATTGCTAGATTTAATGTTATATTGATGATCAAAGTTGTTTTTTTAATAAAATCAATCAAAATCAAATATAGATTATCAAAGTTGTTTCTTCAATTAAATCAAATTGAAGCCAAAGCTTGAAGTCGACATCTAAAGTTTGCTCTTCAATGGTGGCAAATGCTGTGCACAAATTAAGCGACCCTCGATAGAAAGAGCAAAAACAAGATGTGACTCAATTGACTCTTGTCCTGCTGCTCGTTATCCTTGAGTCCGTCTAGGAATGAGGATGGGGGAAGAGGGAAGGGGAGGAGGAAGAGAACGTGGATCAGTTGACCACTGAATAATTCAATTAAATAAAATAATGAATATTTAGTGGCTCTGACTTGACTTATAAACCCAGCGAACAACAACGAAACACAATAACAATTTGTGTGTGCAGTCAAGGATGTGTGTGTGTGTGTGTGTGTGTGTGTGTGAATATGTGCGTGTGTTATACACTTAAAAAAAAAAAAGAAAGACCAAGTTAGAAAATCAAGAACATTTTAACCCTCTAAGACTACTTTCCAAAGTAATAGAAAAAAGGTATTCAAATAATTTTTTTTTAAGTAAACGAACTCTTAAAACTGATCAAATTAATCTAAAAAATGCCAAATACTCAAAATAAGACCTAAAATTCAGTAATCCATTGAAATTCTTAAAGTTTTTATTTGAATTACAGTTTTTTTTTCTCGAGATGTTTCAAATCATTCTTAATTTAACTCTAAGAGAGGAAATTTTGGTTTCAAATGTTAAAGGAACCAATGAAAAGTATTTGTCGTAATAAGAGAGATTAACAATTAAACTGATTACAACTTAGTGAGCAAATTATATCATAAAATGGTAAAATAAATAAAAAAAAGTATTAAAGGAAGACAATAAAATATAATTTAATATGCTATAAGAAGGTTTTTGGTCTTTAAGCTATATGTTTTTTTCTGCTTATTGATAAGAACTTGAGTGTTAAAATCTTCTTGAAATTAGGATTCGAATTTTCGTATTCTTCACGCATTAATTTTATTTCTTACTATTAATCAGAACTTGATTCTTATATTAAATGTTGTTGAAATCAATATGTGATTTCTAACATCAGGATTTTCATATTCTTCACTCATTTTGAGAGCAAATTTTATTGGTTCTTATATTAAATATTCTCGGAATCAAGATTACTTTTTATAACATCAAAATCTTAATTGTATAACTTGATTTTTCTCTCAGTGTACTCACTTGCCAATTGCTGACTCTGCAATAGCAGCTGGGCCAACAGCTGGGTATCAAAGGCCGTTGCCTGGGCGGTATTTTGATATTCATCTTCGCTGCTGCTGCCATATCCATGTCCATGTCGATGGCTGTGCCATTCCGCTGAACGCTGTCGACGCAGCTGCTCACCGCCACCGCCAATGCCACCGCCACCGCTTGAGGCAGCTCTATCGCTGTTGCTGCTGCTGCTGTAGTAAAAATCGCTGCCAACTGCGCTGCCGCTGCCAACGCGTTTACGGCCAATTGTGCCTGAATGGCTGCTGGACATGTTGAAGCTTTGTTTTTCTTTTCTCTCTTTTTTTTGTGGGTTGTTTTGTCTTCGCTTCAATCTTGTGTCGGTGGCTCGTTTAGTTGGAATTCACCTTCAATTGAACTATGCACGTAACTTGCTGTGCGTCGCAATTTGTGTGTGTTTGGGCCACATTGGGACAGCTGCTGGCCTGGCCCTCTTAACAGCCCACCACAACAACTCCAACTTCAACTTTGACTCCAACTCCGATTCGTCCTTCTACTCCTCCTTCTCTTGCTGCTGCTGACGAGGACGCTTTAAGTGCTTAACCGAATTAACGCTGAAACGATAAAAACGACAAAGTGTCAGCATGAGTTGAGTGTAAGAGAGCGAGAGACGAGTGGAAGAGAGTGTGAGGGCAACAGATAGAGAGATAAAACCATAAATGCACGAAAATGAAAATAAATAGCAGCCGGCGACCTTCTGACTTCCCTTTTCCCTTTCCCTTCCTCCTCTTCCCGTTCCCTCCCACTTTCCTTTTGCCACCTCCCACCATCAACCTGTCGCCCATTGAGAGCAAAGATTGAGAGAGCGCGTGTCAGAGATGAGCGCGTGATACGCACACGCACACACACACATGGGTATTTTAGTATTTTGTCGGTATATTAATTTGGTATATTTAAAGAGTATTTAAGTATTTTTTGGTATTAAATATATATATTTATATTTTATAGATATATTTTAAGAAGAGTAGTCTAACTACATATCTGTTATAGCTTTTGGTATACGGCTACGAGTATTTTAGTATTTTTTGGTATATTAATTTGGTATAATTGAAGAATAATAGCATAGCGATATAGAAGTTATAGCTTCTGGTATACATACACGAGTATTTTAGTATTTTTTCAGTATGTAAATTTGATATATTTGAAGAATAGTAGTATAACTATATAGCAGTTATAGCTTTTGGTATTAGTAAGTATATTTCGGTATATTCATTTGGCTTAAATCTTTGTAAGTTAGTCTTAGGTATATTTTAGTATTTTTTTCGAGGTATTAATTTGGTGAATTTTAAGATAGATTAGCATAACGATGTAGAAGTTATAGTTTTTGGTATACATACACGAGTATTTTAGTATTTTTTTGGTATATTAATTCGGTATACTTGAAGAATAGTAGTAAACCTATATAGCAGTTATAACTTATGGTATACGTATGTATTTTTCGGCATATGCATTTGTCTTAATTATTTTTAAGTTATGGTATATTTTGGTATTCTTTTCGGTATATTACTTTTGGTATACAATATATGAAGAATACTAGTATAACTATATAGCAGTTATAGTTATTGGTATAGGTACACGAGTATTTTAGTATTTTTTGGTATATTAATTTGGTATATTTGAAGAATAGTAGTATAACTATAAATCTGTTATAACTTTTATATTTTGCGTTATATTAATTTCGCTTAAATCTTTTTAAGTTATAGACTTTGGTATATTTTAGTATTTTTTTGGAAGTAAACATTTGGTACATTTTAGTTTAATGATTTTCCAATTATAGTCTTTGGTATATTTTAGTATATGTATATCTTCAAATTAATACCACACGAGTAGTAGTATAACTTTAAAGCATTTCCCATATTTTGGTATGTTTTTCGGTATATTATTTTGGCATATTCTAAGAATAATACCGCACTAATAGTAGAATAACGATATATCAGTTAGATCTCTTAGTATATGATATTACATTGTGGGTAGATTAATTTGGTATATTCTAGGAATAATACTGCACTGTAGTAGAATAACGATATAGCAGTTATAACTGTTGATATAAGTTAATATTTTTGTTGGTATATTAGTTTGGTACATTTAAGCTTTTTTAAGTTATTGCCTTTGGTATATTTTCGTATAGTTTTGGTATATTAATTTGCTATAGTTATAGCCTTCGGTATATTTTCGTATAGTTTTTGGCATATTAGTTTACTATAGTCCAGGAAAAATACCGCACTAATAGTAAACAGACTTTGGTATATTTTAGTATACCTTTTGGTATGTTGATTTGGTATATTTTAAGATATTTTAATGAGTAGAAGGTATTTAAACGTTTTACTTGTTTTTACTTTAAATTAAAGAATTGTGATTTGTAAAGAGTAAGCGTAGTTTCCTCATCTTCTTCTTCTTCTTCTTCTTCTTCTTTATTTGGTGTCTTTTAAAAACATCACGATGTCATCTCGAGCGTTTCTCAATTGTGGTGTGCGTCTCGGATTGTTGAAGCTTCTACTTTGGCGCTGGCGTCAAGTGAACTTAATAGCAATTGCATTAAATGGAAACTCAGCTCTTAAACGTTGCCTGTTATTAGTCGTTTTTGTGTTTGTATTTTTTTCTGAGGGAGGCAGCAGTTTTGCCGCCTTTTATGACCAACTCCCAGACTCCTTCTGCCCCCTTCTGCCTCCTGCTGAGTGTCTGCCCAGTGGCTCAGCTGCTCCGGCTGACAATTTGGCTTTTGATTTGATGAGTGCGCATTTGAATGCACTCAAAAAAGGGCACGACAAGTGGTCCATTACTTGCAGAGTTAACGCACCCATAACTGACTTGGACTGTGACTTGGACTTGGACTCCAGAGTGTTTGACTCTTTGACTCAGCTCTGAACTCTGCTGACTGTATTTTAGGGTTATTCTCTGCTCCAAAGCATTCATTTATCTAATCTCAACGGACTAAAGCAACCGACAACCGGAATCTAGTTCAAATATCGATCAACTTTCACTTGCAGCATTTAAATTTTGCATTTTTACAATTCAAAGAGATTTCTATAAACAATTTGTTGAGCACTTGATTTTGTTTCTTTCCTAAAGCATTTTCAAAACAAGCTTGTTAATCCTTTTATTATTTTATTACTAGGCGAAAACAGTTTAGGTTGCTACATATATTTTTATCTTTAAATTGCAATTTAATTGAAAAAGTATCAATAAAGAAATTCGTTTATTTTCTAAGGCAATCATTGAGAAAAGTGGGAAAAAAATCGAAGAAAAAACAACCAAAATTCAATTTAAATGAATTTCAATTGTTCAAAGGAAATCGTTTATCAAACAATTTGTTTAACTTTAGTTTCAAACACAACTATTAAATGACATTTTTAAGTGTTGCTCTGTTTAATATATAGGAAAATTTATTTAATATTTGTTTTTTATATGACAATTTCTCTTAAAATGATTTCAAAACTGTACATAGAGAAATTAGTTTTTAGTCAAAATAAACTTAGAGAAAAAAGTGATCAAAGAATTAAAGAAAAGACAAAACCGACTAAAATCAAATTGAAATGAATTTAAGATTTTTATATTCAAATGAGATAAGTTTTTAATTGAATCATTTTAGTTTATATTAGACATTGTTATAAGACTTTCAATATTTGTCATTTCCATTTTATGTAGCTACATTTTAATGGCTTCTTTCACAACTTTTGTGTTTCTTATATATTTTATTTATTTAAGGAATATTATATTTTGAGTATTTATTATGAATATAATTAAATTTGTATTGTATTTTTTTGATATATTTTGGCCTTCGCTGCCATTGCTTTAATAATAGTGTTAGTATTAATTTTTTTTTAAATAAATAAATAAATATTTTATGTATTCAAAAATATTTTGAGTATTTATTCTTTTTATGTATAATATTCTCTTTCTTTACAAAACTTTTGTATTTTTTATATTTCGTTAATTAAAAAAGGTATTTATTTAGAGTATTTAACTTTGAGTTGCTGCCTTTACAATAAATATTTGCAGTCTCAGCTAAACCATGAAAATCTATGAGCATACATTTGAGAATCTTTAAACTCGGTTTTGAACCAATTGTGAACCGGTTCGGTTAATCTCGAACCATTTTGATGCTTCGTCTTGTGTGTTTTCTTGGCTGCAGCCGTCAATCATGTTTCGCTTTTATCGCTGCACAGTTCTTTGCATTCTTTCCAGCTTGATGTGTTTTCTTGTTATTTTTTTTGTTCTTACTTGAGTTTTTTTTTGCACTCATTTCGTGTTCATTTCAAGCTACGTTCATTTCATCGTTTGGTTCATAAATGTCTCTCTGCCTGCATCTGTTGCATATCCATTTCACTCTCGTTCTCTATTTTCTTTTTGTTTTAACTCTCTGTCTCGTCTGTCTCGGCATTTCACCTGTCACACCTCGATGAGCCAAGCAGCAGCCTCGATGCTGCGATGCTTCGATGCTCCGACGGCCAGGCAACCACTCGGAACACGTGTAATAAACATTCCCATGCTCGACATACTTCAGACACATGCCAAACACACGCAGCTGCATGTCGTACAAGCCCCAGATACACAGATACACAGATACACAGATACTCAGATACACAGCTGCACAGATACTAAGATACACAGATACATTTACCTTTGTTCCACTCGTAATGGAGCAAGTGCTGCATGCTGCATGCTGCATGCTACACGTTGAATAAAACTCCACTTCAAGCAGAGACAGAGACGGAGACAGAGACAGAGACGGAGAGAGAGAGAAAGACAGTGAAAGCATTAATCCTCGAGGTCACCGCATTCTACACTTTTCTTTCTCAGCTCTGCTCATCTTTAAAATACATGGCCATAAAAATACTACGACAACTATTCATATTCAACTTTAATACTTTTGCATTCCAGCTTTTGATTTCGTTTTTACACTCATACGATTATGAATTCATCTTTATCAAGTATGTTCAGCATATGTTCTAAAATTGTCAAGTTATTATTTCTTAGATAATGATAGCTCGATAGTTTTTGATTCAGCTTTGTTACTCAAACGATTATGAGTATATCTTATTCAAGCATATGATCTATAATTATCAAATTTTATTTCATATTAGAGATATTGTTGTTTGATAGCTTGACAGTTTCTTTTATATTTGTTTAACAATTTCTTTAGCTTGACAATTTTAAATTTTTTTGTATACAGTATTTCACATTAAAATGTTTAACGTTCATCAAATTCTCTTTAATTACAAAATTTGCCACAAAGTGTTGATTAATTTGAAGCACAATAAAACAAAAAAAGTTAAACACTTTCCCCTTGAGCTTTTATTTATTTTTGTGGCCATAATTTGACTTACTCTTCACCTCGCGTCGCCTAATTGAAGTGAGTCAAACGACAAGTGGCGACAACTTGAGCAACATGCGATATACATATGTATAGAATATTGATATCAATAGCTTGATTCAATTAACGATATTTAATACGAGGCAGCCACAATCTTAGCCTTAACCTTCAAAACCAACTTTGTCTAAATTTAGCATTCATTCATTTGCCAGGCGGCTTTTTCCTCTCTCCTCTTTTCCCTATATCTCTCTCTTTTTTTCTGTCTAATTTGCCGCCCCCATTTTGGCTTCCTGGCATTTATTTTTATACCCGCTACTCAAAGGGGAGAAGGGTATTATAACTTTGTGGCTTTCAGATAGTGAATGTAACAGGCAGAAGGAAGCATCTCCGACCCTATAAAGTATATATATTCTTGATCAGCGTCAACAGCCGAGATGATCTAGCCATGTCCGTCTGTTCGTCCGTCTGTCTGTCTGTCTGTCCGTCTGTCCGTATGAAACACTAGATCTGAGAGGCTATAAGAGATAGAGCTATAATTTTTTTTCAACAGCATTTGTTATGTTTCCACGCAAATCGAGTTTGTTTCAAATTTGTGCCACGCCCACTTCCACCCTCGCAAATCGATAAAAATCGAATAACACGCGAATTTTGGTAGGTATAATAATAACTATAAAATTATAGTAATTAGCTCCTGAAAATCAGATACAAATTTAAGAATTCATACAATCTGGTATATTTTGTACTCTATGGTATATTTTTCATGTGATACTATCACCAATACACCAAATATCGCTCTCAATATATTTTAAATATTTTTTCGCACTATTAATTTAGTTCGTTTTAAAATAATACCGCACTATTTATGTGGCATATTTGGGTATATTATGTTTATTATGGTAGATTTTGAATTTAGTACTATATCAATATTCCAAATAAAGCCATCGGCATATTTTTAGTATTTTTGTGGTATGTTAATTTGTTATATTTGAAAATGAATACCACATTTCTTATATGTCTTTGTTGTATCTTTAAGTATCTTTGCGATATATAATAATTGGCATATTTTGCTTCTATTAAAAATGGCTAGCGCGTATCTCACAGTCGAGCACACTCGACACTCGCTTTCTTAGTTGTTTGTTCTTGTTATTGAGTCGGTGGAAAGAGGCTCAGAGTCATTAATGAAGTCGCGTTATTTTTAGGTAGCACAACATGAAAATTAATTTTGCCATTTCATGGAAACTTTAGAAGGGCCATAATGTTTGTGTGTGTGTGTGTGTGTGTGTGTGTGTGTGTTACCTCTCTTTCTCTCTCTCTTACTCTCTTTCTTGCTCCTTCTTTCTCCCTGCTAACTGTATTTGTAACAACACTTATTTGTGGCTATATTTGCATTCATTAGATGGATGATAGACAGCAAGGCTTTTATAATGGCATGAAGCAAGGGTCTCACTCTCTCTCTCTCTTACTCCCTTACTACCTTACTACCTACCTCCCTCCCTCTCTCACTCTGACACTTGCTCCACATCGCACTCTTTCGCTCTATGTCAATAATTTGGTTGGGCAAAGTTGCCACACACACACAACGTTTGCATGGGAAGCAATTATGTCTGCCCCACGAACTGATAAGTGTATCAACCATGTGTGTGTGTGTGTGGGTGTGGGTGTGTAGGATATTTACAATGACTGTGTCCTGTGCGCTTCGTAATGAGGTTGTCTTTTTCTGCTTTTTGCCTGTTCTGCCATAAATGCTTGTACAACAACATTTTGTGCTTGAAGCTGACGCTTTATCTGGCCACACAAACCGTTAGCAGGTGTTTCCACCGGCAACGTGCATTAAAGGCGCCGCCCAAAGGGGGCGTGGCCAGTGTTGTTATTGTTGTGTTGATTTTCGTTGACGTGCTCGGCCACATATCACAATACAATTTTTGCGACATGTAATTAAATATTTTGCGGTTTGGCAAACAACAGACAACAATAATAACAACAGCAAAGACTTCAACAACAACAACAGCAAACTGGAGCAACAACAACAACAATAAGAACAACAAATAGCAGCAAACAATCAACAAACAATCAGCAAAAACAACAAATCAAGCAAAATACAGAGAAAAAATAAAGAAACGTTTGCAAAATGCCCAAACGCAACTTGTTTTTTTTTTGCTCTTCTCCATACTCTCTCTCTCTCTCTCTCTCTCTCTGTGTTGCTATCTCTTTCTCTGCAATAAATATGCATAACCATTGTGGCAAAAACAATGAAACGCAACTCGGCCGATTGATGTCACAGGAAATGCGCACAATTTTCCTTTGCCGACAAATGAAAATGAAAATACAAATGAAATGAAATGAATCGAAATGAATCGCATCGAATCGCAAACACCCACTCACAATTGCGATTGCCCCCCCTTCCTCCTTCCCCCTTTCACCTAGCTTGCCATGTTGCATTTTGCATGCGGAAATGGCAGCGAATGATTCACTGCGACCAATGCGGCGTATACGCAATGCGTAATGCAAAACGTCGCAGCCAAAAATCAAATCAAGTCACAGCCAAAGAGCCCAACAATTTTTGCAGCAGAGACAATAACAATCGCTCAATTAGTTGCACATAAATCAAATCGATGTCATTTCAAATCTATTGCATATTTCGACACTCCCAACAATAGAATCAATTATTTTTGATGATGATCTTCGCATTTCCTTTTGACGAATGGACAAACAAAAAAAACAGTCAAATGACAAATTACAAAATACAAATGACATTAAAGAGAATTCAATGCAGTCCCAAAACAAAAGTCGTTATTAAGTACACCAAAAATAAAAAGGAATTAAGAAAATTACAGTTGAATGAGTTATTCTCATGGGAATTTTCCCAAAATAGTTTATCGACAAAATACTAATATATACCTAGCGTTATATTTGATATAGTAAATATACTATTATATTCTAAATATACCATAGCGCATAGAAATCGAATTAATTGTCAAACAACGCAATTAAAGCCCGACAGTTGAAGTCATTTTTTTTTTATATTTTTAGTCATATAAAATTATAACTTTTAAGATGATTAGCTTTAGATTGCTAGCAAACAGTCGCTACACTGCGGTATTATTTTTAAATAACTAAATCAAAATACCAAAAATATACCAAATAATATTTTTGGCATATAAATGTACTACTATATACCAATGTATTATTAATATATCAAGTAAACTGCAATTGATTCAATAAAAGCAAAAGTTTGTAAGAGCAAATTCCGTTTTCAAATCGATAAAATACTTCAATATACTAAAATATATTTTTGGTATATCAATATACTACTCAATTTTTTTTTTTAAACATAGAACATAAAATATACCAGAATATTAGTCAGAGCAGTTAAGGTTTCAAAAGCAGCATTATTTTTTTTAAACCATATAAAATCTCCTGAATAGATTAGTTTCTAAAGTTATTTTCTAATCGATGCAAATCTTCATGGTGCGGTATTATACTTAAATGATATACTACAAATAAATCAAAACCTTAAATTATACCAAATGATATGTATTTGGTATAATATACTATTATATACAACATATACCATAGAACACAAAATCAACCATATTTCTTTTTGCTACATAAAAAAATTGTCTTGAATAATGTTTAAGATTTAAAGCTAATCGAAAACTAGTTTAGAAATCATATTGTACTAAAAATCTATATAAAATACAAGCATATATATGCAAAGTATTGGCTATAAATTGTCATTAATTTAAATTACATTTCCGTAATGCTAAGGAAAATTAATCAGCTTTCCATTATGTTCTAATCAACATATTTTGCTTGGCAGTTAATGAGAAAATAACTTTAGAGAAATGCCACAAAAATAAGAGAGATATTGAGAGAGAGTGAGACAGAGAAAATAAGAGGCAAGCGCAACTTGCAGCTTGATGCTTGGTTAACTTAATATTTTCTTGATTTTTCTCTTTGGGCGCGTTTTATTGTTGCATTTTCCACACTTGCAACGTACTTAAGCGTGCATATGAAAACGAACTCAACTCAACTCAACTCAACTCGACTCGACTCGACTCTTTGCTCGCTTTTTGCTCGCGATGCCTGCCCCTTTAATTTAATGCTGTGGAGCTTCAGACTCTGGCTCAACTTGGGTTCTACATTTTGCATCCATGCGACTCTTTTTTTTATTTTTTTTTTAATGCCCCACTTTGCCATATACGACTACATATATAGGCTAAAAGGGGGAGGCGGGAAGGAGAATGTGGAGAAGGAAGAGCGATGCTGCAGTAGAAATATTCGCTCGCTCGCTCAGTCACTCAATCACTCATTCATTCATTCATTCATTCATTCATTCAGTCGTTCGTTCATTCGTTCGTTTTACATTTCACTTGCTCACATTTCTACTTCATCCTTCATACTTTCCATATACCCTGCACAATTAATCGCTAATCGGGCAGTATCGCAGCTATGCAATTGAGGAAAGTGTAGCATAAAGTTTGTCTATTGGAATTTTAAATAAAAACAAAATTGTAGTCGTTTCTTAGTAAAATTATTTACTTTAGTAAATAGATTTTATTTTATTTTGTTTATTATTTATTCATATACAAAAAAAGTATTTTATTAAGTATATCATTTAGTATTTGGTATTTTATTATTTTATTATTATTTTTATTGATTTCTGTTTTTCTTTTTATAAAAAAATCAAATGAAATATCATAATAATCAATATATAATCATCATTCTGTGAATTTTCAAATAAAACTCATAATGAATACAATTTCTGAAATTAAAAGTTCTCAAATAACTGTACCGGCAAAATACTAAAATGTACCTAACGCGATATTTGGTATATCTATATACCAATACATATACCATATGACAAAAAAATATACCAGACATATTTGGTATATTAATATACCATTACATTCTAAAATATGTTTAACATTATATTTGGTATATCAATATACCAATACATACCAAATATACTATATTTCACAAAATAAATGTAGGAAAAAACGTATACATTCGAAATATAGCATATAGTAAAAAATCTACCAAATTAATATAAATTAATATAGGTATATTTGATATATCATTACATACTAATTACACACAAAATATACCAGATAGATTAAATATTTTATTGATATATTTGGTATATTAATATACCATTACTTACTTAATATACCAGATAGATTAAAAATTGTTTAGATATATTAGGTATATCATTACATACTAAATATATACCAGATATATGAAAAATTGTGATAGATTACAAATTGTATAGATATACTTGGTAAATCTTGTGATATTTGGTATATTTAGAATGTTATGGTATATTAGATCGTAATAGTAAATTACATACTAAATATACACAAATATAACACAAAATATTATAGTACAAATATATAATAAAAATCTTCGAGATTTTTATGACTTTTACAGGGTATACCACAGTCGCCCCATCAGCTAAAAAGTACTTGCGGCATTTGTATTTTTTCCGCTTTAAATTGTTAAAATGGGGCATGCAAAATAATTGCGTAGGCGCATATTATGTGCCCGTTGAGCTCCGAGATGGGGGAACACAGCCACAGCAAGAGCAACAGCAATAGCAACAGCAACAGGAATTGGGAACTGCGAAAGGAGTGCGCCAGAAATAGCGAAGGAGAAAATGGGGAATGGAGACATGCGGCGCCACTTTATGCAACATTTTGCGTCATATATTTTGGTTTTAATTCGCTGCAAAGCTGTTGATGGCGCGCTCCTTTTTTTTTTGAGGACATGCCACATGCCACACAGCGGCGCATTAAAGTGCAACTGTTGCAATGTTGCCAGCCATCAGAAGTCAGCAACGTTCAACGTTCAACATTCAAAAAGGGATCAAAGCAATCGAAAGCGGGTCATTTCAACGGACAAAAACGAATAAAAAAAGGAAATGTGAAACTGTAAATAATTTGAATTGTCTGCATGTTGTGCAACACTTTTGACTAAGACAAGACGCAGAAATAAATATCAAGTGGAGGCTGCAATTTGAAGTGAAGTTACTTCTCCCAAAAACACATCAATTACAAAGTGTAGAAATCCTCGTCATTGTTTTGCGGCTTTGTGAGTTCATCAGTTTTGTGTGTCGAGTTCTGTTTTTTTTTTTGGTTTTTTGGTTTTTCGGTCCTTTAACCACAAGGCCACAAGATGTGCGAACTTAGCGCATAATCATGCCAAAGTCAAAGCGCAAAAGTTTACTTCACTCTAACACACAGACAATTTTTAATTCTTAGCTTGGCTTCGACTAAAAATAGCTACAAAACAGGCAGGTAATACACACACACACACACGAACACTTGGTTGACTTACAAAATGGTGTCAGAAGAAGAAGAGAAAAAGGAAGAGAGAGAGAGGGAGAGAGAGAGAGGGAGAGCAGCTCAAGGCGAAGATAAAAGAAAAACGAAAAGTTTTCGCGCGTCTCTTGAAAAGTGCTCAACTAAGAGTTATGCTCTGGGTCTCAGCCGCAAAAGTTGATATCGTTACAATATTAATCAACTGACAGTTAATTGAATATGCAAAAGGAATGAACCTGTTCAAATTATAAGGCAAGTCAATCAAAATGTTAAAGGCTCAAACAAAATAACTAATAATAAAGTACCAAAAACAGATTTTTAAATGCAGTTGCTACATTTTGAGAAAAAAAAAGAAGTGAAACACTGCAGTCAAGAGTTCTTGAAAATATACTAAAATAATATACTGAGAAAAAACTCTAAAACACACCGATGGCTAAATTTGGTATATTGATAAACTATTACTATAGAACAAAAGCAATAATAATAAAATACAAACGGAATTACAAAAAATTAGTACAGTAAGTTTCTCGTTATATGAAAACAAGTAAGGAAATCATAGTCAAGCGTGTTCTTAAAATATAGTAAAATAATATACTGAAAAACACTAAAATATACTATTATCGGTCTATTTAATTTATATTTAGTATATTATTTTGGTATATTTTCGAGAATTCTTATGCAACGGCCATACTTGCTGTTTGTTAAAAATATGTTTACAAATAATAATTAAACAAGAGCCATGAAATTTTGTAGTATAATATATATTATATATAATATATAATAAATAAATATATAAATATATAAATACGTAAATATATATCAAATTAAAAATAGAAATAAAAATTGATAATATTTTTAAATCCGCAGTTGTATATATTTATGCACATATTGGAAAATAAATTTATGTTTCTTAGCTCAAATGCTTAAGTTGATTTATTCTATTTGGAGATGAGAATAAGTGCTCTAAAGTATATTTAGATAGGGTAGATGGAGCTTAAATTCCATGCCAGCGAGTCATTTGATTACAATTTCAATTCACTTTAGAAAACTAGAAAGCTTACAGCACAAAAAACACTTGGAAATTCTTGCACAGTGCAAAATAAAAAAGGAATTTGCTTATTAAATACATATGTATATATATTTGAAAGCTTAATGAACGCCAATGAAGCAGTCAAAATATTTGGCGATTAAAGTCGTTTGTTTTGTTCATTTTGATTTCAGCTTGTCAAATGATAGTTCTCGAAATCAAGTTGAGTTCTAACATTAGTCTTTTCATGTTCTTGATGAAATTTTAGGTCCAAATTCTTAGTATTACGACTAAAAACATGTTTATAAAACTTTCTATTCTATGTATTTATTATTACGAGAGATCAAGTCAAGTTTTAATTGAAAAAATCACAGAATAATTAAAATATATTCATATATATGATAATCTTCATTAATAATGAATGATTAGAAAGTTGTATGATTGATTTTTGGATTGCTTATTTAGCATACCCTTTGCCCTGTGATTAAAGGGTATTTTGCGCAGCAACGTCGAAACTATTAAAAGGTGTTGGCTGGCAACATTTTCCAACTTGACTCTTGCCACACACACACACACACACACGCACACACAGACACAAGGCTGCGTGCCTATCACTCTGATGTTAAGTGTGTGTGTGTGTGTGTGTGTGTTGTGTGTTGTGCACATAAATTGCAGATACCATCATGCATACATAAACGAGAGTTTTGCAACGTTCATTGCTATTGTTGTTACTACCTCTCTTTCTCTTCCTCTTCTTCGCTTTCTTCTTGTGCAAGTTTCCACTTTTTAAGCAGTTTTTGATATGTTTTTCAGTTTTTGTTTCTTTCCCATTTCATGTTTTTTTTTTTTTGAGCTAAATTATTAAATTCATGTTTTTCGGTTTGGCGTTCGACGGCCTGAAATTTATGATCTTGATAAAGATGAGCTATCAAAATGAAAAGGAGAAAAAAGCAGATATATAAATTTGTAGAAAAAATCTTGAGTGAAATGGAATTCAATATTTATGTAAAGTGTCCGCTTAAAAGAGGTGTCTTCTTTGGCTAGTTTCAATGAAAGTAATGCTTATAATCTGCAGTGCAATTAAATTTAGTAATTCACTTAATTTTAGTTGCCAACTTTTTCACGGACTGCAAAAATTCAATTTTAGAGAAATGGTAGAAACATACTTAAAGGCTAATCTATGATTGTTCAGATTGATATTTAAATTCGCAATTTATGATACATAATTAAAAAATTAAAGTAAGAAAGCTACTCATTTTTAATAAATGCAAAACAGTGCGGAATTATTCTTAAAATATAATATATAAGAAATATATTCTGCAAAAGTACTAAAAAAATATGCCGAAGACTATATTTGTTTGTATCATTGAATTACTAAATTTGAAATATACCATAGTAGGTGTCATATGCCTTATTTTTTAAAAAGCTTCTCAAATTTTAATCCTATCACAATGACATTCTCGGAAATCAATAATATAATATAATAGTTATTATTGTCTGTACCCAAATTCGCGACTCTAGCTTCAAATTTTCATTCTGCGAATATTAAAATAGAACTTATTACAATCTCTGCCCTTTGCTATGTTTTATTTCTCATTACTACTTCGGTTGATTAGGTGGATATTTAATTGCGAGTAGAACTATACTTCGTGTATACTTTATATATTTGAAATTGATTTTGAATGTTCAAACACATTCAAAATCAATATGAGAAAGTCAATTTGAAATACAAGTATATTAAGTATACGCAAAGTAAGCGCAGGCAAATACTTGAGATTACTCTTTCAATACTGTCTTAACACATAAGGCGTAGGATATATATGTATATATAAGTATATGGTATATGCAAAGTATATGTGGTATATGTTATATCTGTTATGCACATTGTATACTATATATAGTATATAATTGATATATGTGGTATAAACATGGTATGTATGATATATTTGGTATATATAGTATAAATGGTAAATGTGGTATAAATATACATGGTATATTTTGTATATTTGGCATATAATATGGTATATGAGTTATATACATATATATGGTATATGGGGTATATGCATGGTATATTTGGTATATATGGGTAATATTTTAAAGCTTAAGTTTTGAAAGTATGAAATATACGGCATATACAAATATGGTTTAAATGGTTCATATATGGTATTTATGGTACATATGGTATTTATGGTATATATGTGATATATATAGTATAAATCTACCATATTGGTATATGGGCGGTATATATCTTAAAGCTTAAGTTTTTAAAGTAAAGTCTGTATTAAGAGATGAAATATTTTGGGCAAATGTTTTCTGATTTCTGATTTAAATGTATGCTTGAATTGTTATGGCTACTTAAGCTTTAGACGCTGTCAATCTACGAGGGTGCAAAGGGCTCAGGTGTGTGTGTGTGTAGGTGTGTGTGTGTGGGTGTGTGTGTGTGTGTGTTTTGACCACAGTAGCAGAGTCAGCAGAGTGCAAAAGAGAAGGCAGTCAAACTCGAATTTATTATGGGAGCAAAGCTTGGCAGCAGCTTTTATCTGAGAATGCAGAAAACCGAACCGAAGAGAGGAGAAGAGAAGAGAGGAGAAGGAAAGAGAACAGCTTGCTGACTGCTTGACTTGGAGCATGCCTCCACGCACAATGTTGTAGCTGGAAGGCACGCCAAGTTAAGGCAAGGCAAAAACAAAGGCAAACCGCTGAGACTGAGATGCACGTTGCACAATCCTTGGTTATTTAGATGCCAGAGACGTTGACGTTGGGCGAATGCGAATGCGAATGGAAATGGAAAATGGGCGGAAAAGATGGAGATGGAGATGCATGGCCCAAGAATGAGCCACGTTGAAATGATTACCTAAAGCAAACACAGACATGGCAGCAAACAAACACAGAGAGAGAGAGAGAGAGAGAGAGAGAGATGGAGAAGAGAGAGAGAAAGGTGCATCCACTTCAGCTATTGTTACAAAATGTTGCCCCCATGATGATGATGATGATGATGATGATGATGGCCTCAAGGCTTAAAATGTTCACTCGCAAAAGGGATGGGCAAAGAGGGGAGGGGTGGGAGGGGGGCAGCGGTAATAGCGTCGCTGGTCGCGCAGCAGCAGCGGTTGCCCAAAGGGGCAGAAGCGAGGAGCTTGTTCTTGGGCACGCATGTGTGAAAAGAATGCAAAGACCGGCCGGCAGCCAGCCAGCCAGCGCGCACGCTGCGTATACGTAATTTGCAACTGCATATGTCTGTGCACTCGAAACTAGTGTCTGTCAGTGAGTGGTGAGTGGGGTAGAGAGTGGGGGAGGTAGGGGAACGAGCACACTTGAAAAACGTGTGTGAACAAGGCACTTGATTGTGTTATTATTATTGTTTGAAGTGTTGCTCTCTGTTGTTGCTTCAGCTTCGGCTTCTGCTTCGACTGCTGGCCCCCTTGTTTATCTGCATGCATTGTAACTGCAACTGTCACAAAGCGAACTCCATCTCACTCGCACTCGCACTCGCACCGTCTCTCTCTCTCTCTCTTTCTCGGTGGAGTGTCGAGCATTGTGTGCAGTGCACAAAAAAACAAATAAAAAAAAAAAACAGTGGTTAACCAAGCGAACTGTGCTCCAGCTGCTGTTGGCTTACAATAGGATTGCCCATTTGTAGCTGGCCTTTGTCTTCGCTTTACTTCGATTTGTAAAGAAAAGCAGCCCAGTTATCGATTGCTGTTATCGATAAGCGCACCACATGAACAGCCATTATGAGTACTGCACTTTAACTTTCACAATTTCGGTGACATACAAATTTAAATATTTAAAAATATGTTTTTTTTTGCATGAAATATATTCATGTGCTTTTTATTTTGTTACAAATTCTTTCATCAAATATATATTATCAATTTATCCTTATCATAGCATCACATCTTTATTATCGATTTTTCGATATTACAACACGCTCAAAAATTAAAAAAGTCTTACTTTAGTTTTGACCATCTTACTGCATATAACAACGAATAATGATATCGCTGTTTTATTGTCATCAAGATTAAAATATGATTTTGTTATTTTATTGCTATTGAAATGATATTTCGATTTCATGTAAACTAAAATGGTTCAAAATAAAGTAAGACAACAATAGATATTTCTATGCCCAACATATTATTTTCTTCAAATTCCCTTTAACTAACAGAAATTATAGAAATTTTCAAATTCAATTGATATCAATGACTAATAATTATAAATAAAATATATATTCTACAACTAAGTGTTATAGATGCATTGGCAACGCATACTAAATAGTGTTCATCTGGTCACACTGTTTATAAAAATCGATAGTTCAATACAAACTTTTTGAAGTTAGATGCACTTTAAAGTTCTGGCAAAGCGCAACAGATAAATAAATGTTACTATATTGTATAGTTTAAACATCAATATAAACATTGAATTAAACAAATTACATCATAAAGCTTGTAAATGTTGTAGGGAATATATATCGATTGCCCCATAAGCAATGCAAAAATGAATTAAAAATCTTTACAGAATTCTTATTGTAGGCTTATTACATTTAGATTTCCAAAGAATAAAGAATATGACGTTTATTTTAAAATAATCTATTTATATAAAATATATTTACGTGCTTTATAAGCATTGTTGAAATTTACTTTAAAAAATTGATATCATCGATTATCGCATACGATCAATTTTAAAAATCTTATTTTTAAATCGAAATGTATTCAATAAACCTTTCTTTAAATTCAAAATCGACCTCATTCTTTACTGACAGTCAATTTTACTGCCATAGAATAAACATTAAGCAACAATTTTTCTAATTTCATAAAATATTTTCAAACATTTATCGCAGACATTTTGCAATACAATAAAAGATGCTGTAAAATAGATTTTTATTTACTAACTTATTGATTTTAAATACTTTTGCAATAATTTCTAACACAATACAAATCATGTTTGTGCATGATATATTAATTTTAATAATTTACTTCAAGATCTCCTCCAGCGAACTTTTGATTTATTATTTCAAGATCGCCTCCAGTGAATTTCGATAAATTATTTCAGCAACCCCTCTAGTAAATCTTTCGATTTACAAGACAAATATAATTGATGTATTTTTAAAAGATATGCAACAACTTTATGTTTAAAATATTTTCATCTTCAGTGAAAGCTTTTGTATTGATTTGAATTGCATTTTATCTGGTTTGTCATACTGTGCAACTGTGTTGCGAATAGGGGGCAGCCCATAAAAGCCAAGCCTACCTTAAAACCACCTTTTACTCGCACCCAGGTTCAGCTCACCTCACCTCTTCCTCTCTCTCTTTTACCTCCTCTCTGGCCCTCTCTCTCAGGTGCCCACTTTAGGAACTGTTGCATTGTACGCAGCACATACTTGAATGCACTTCAAGTGCAGCCAACCAACTCGACACTGGGCCAAAGGAGATACAGAGAAGAAGGAGGAGAAGGAGGAGGGGGACAGAGAGAGAGAGAGAGAGAGGGAAACAACCACTCTCGGATGCGTTCTCGTTTCATTAGGGTTACCGCCGCAGTCGCTTTGGGGAGCAGCATTTGCCAGCATCTCATTTCATTTCATTTCGTTTCATTTCATTGCAGTATCCCTAGTCAATAGTCAACCCTTTTGCTGACAGGTCAACTGCCAGGTTTCACTTCACCCAAGAATTTATTTATTTATTTCTTTAACTATTGTTTTACCTCTTCTTTTGTGTTTTTTTCTTTTTTCTCCTTCTAATTCTCAAAGTGAGAGAATGAGAGTGGGGGCTGTATTTGCATAGCAATTTGCAAACTAACTGAGCCAAATATCTGTGGCAACTAAAGCAAATTGGTTTGATTCAAAGCAATTACATTTAATTATTGCCCATTTTTGTTTTTTTTTTTTTTTTGTTGGTCGGTATTATTGTGGTTGCCAGCCATTACCTAGCAAATCAAATTCAATTTGCAATGCAATAACTATAGCATACTTTTTAGCGCATTAACTTAGAGCAAGCAAGAAGATATAATTTTTTTAGAAGTGGTAGTTTTATTTCTTTTTCACATTATTAATATCTATCATATTAATACTAATATAAAATAGCAATCTAGAATTGTGGCTAACATATCTTGAAAACAAACGAGTTAAATAGTCAAGTGAACTAAGGTAAACAATATTCCAAAAATGACTAAACTATATACCAAAACTTTTAGATAGTGTAATTTTTTGCTTTTGCTTTTGCTGACTGTGCTGGACTACGCTCTTAAAATATACCAAATTAATATACCAAAAAATATGCCATAATATACCAAAATCTATATGAATGTGTGGGATTGTGCAAAATCAATGTTAAAATATATCATATTAATATACCAAACAAAATACTAAAATATACCAAAGTTGTTTTTGCACAGATATCGGAAGTCACAGTTTTTAAAGGTGATTCTAAGTTAAATAAGAGAAAACAGTAGTAAAATTTAATATACCAAAAATATACCAAAAGATAGTCAAATGTACCAAACTGGGCATTATTAATATTAAGTTATATAATTTTAATATATTTACCAAGCTTCTAAAATCTACGAAAAGTATTTTTTGACTTCGGAATTCATATAGTTTCTAAAGCTTGTGATAAGGTTAAACCTTGCGATTAAATAAATATAACAAAATATGCTAAAATATACCAAAAGTATTATTTGCATAGATATTTGAATTCAGATAGTTTCTAATTTAGAAATTCTAAAACGGGTGATAAATAAAAAAAATGTGGTAATAATTATACAATTTATAAACACCTTTTATATAAAAGTAAATTTACAGGGTATATTCAAGTTGAGCAGTCACTCGAATGGCGCTTCTCAGCTAACGACAAATGGCTTCAACAATGTTGACAAACATAAAGCGTCATTCGCTCTAAATTATGGCAATTTAAATGGGAGTCTCTAAACACTTGAAGTTGTTTGGCATCGTGAGCAAAATAAGTGCTCTCAGTTTGCTCATAAATTGCAAGTTCAATTACCATTACTTATATATACCAGAACAGCAAGAACGAAAAGAAAAACAAAATAAATGTACAGGGTATGTTAAGGGGACAATAACAACGTGGCGGAAATCAAATCAAGAGCATCGTAAATTGCGAAATAATTTTCATGCGGCAAACAACAGTGAAAATCTGTGCAATTATTTGATCATTTAAAACGAATTTGTTGTCTGCAGACGACCGACGAGGAAAAGTTCAAGGAGTGCAGCCCGATAATGATAATTTGTGCTCGTCCTTCGCCGTCTTCTCTGTGTGTCTGTGTGTGTGTGTGTGTACAAGAGTGTGTCAGTAAATCCGTGTGAATCTGTTTTCCCCACCCATTTTCCTTTTGTGTTTGTGTGTGTGCGTGTGAAGGGTAATTTATGAAAATTACTAAACGACTACAACGAATGCGTGCAAATGATGCTATATTCTCAGCTTCTTTCGAAAAAGTACAGTGCAAAAAACGTGAGCGACTAAATAAAGTGATTAGCTAATTGTTACCCAGCAATAACTATTCATTATATTTTATGCATAACTTGAGCTGAAATATTTTTTGCAACCAATTCATGCAGCTAAACATTATGGACTTTCTATTTTTTTTTTATATATAATTTCAGCTACCTAATCATGAAAATAACTTTTGAAAGTGAAACAATATTGTGACAAGTGCGAACGAAAAAAAAGTGTAGCATACTTTTCAGCGCCAAGTGTAGTGTATGAAAATGGGTTAAGTGCGGCAGGATGTTGAAAATGGGGAGTTAATGCTGGCGAAACTGGGATGTATTTTTTTGTTGTTTTCTTCTTCTTCTGGGCGTGGCAGCTGCTTGGCACAAACAGGAGGCGCATTTTGCAGGATGTTGGCGCGCGTTTTATTGTCGTAAACAAAAAACGCCAGAGCGGCAACAGCAGCAACAGCAGGATGCATCGCGTGAACGGAAGGCGGCAACCGGGCAAGCATGATAAAGCAAAAGAAGCGCAACGAGTGGGGAGAGTGTGAAGACAGAGAGAGAGAGAAAGAGAGAGAGAAGGAGAGCAAAGCGAAGCTTCAAGCTGCCAGCTACAGACACAGCTTCAGCTTCAGTTTCAGTTTCAGCTGCAGCTGCAGCTGCATAGGGCAACAGTCCTTCTCATAAGTACAATGATGATAACGATGAAGATGATGATGATAAAGATGATGATGATGATGCTGTGCCAGAGTCTCTGTGGCTGCTCATTAAAAATTACCGTTCTTATGAAAAGTGGAATTAAAACGTGAAGTTGCCTGCTGCGAAAAAGGCGAGCAAAGTTTTAACTGTTTATAATACGCAACGTTGCAAAATACACTGCGCGAAATGCGAAGTGCAAACAAAAGATGTAATCCAAAAGTTAGTTTTCAAATTTTGTGCATTTTTTTAAATCAACTAAAACAAGAATTGAACTAAAACAACTCAACACAAAATTTTGATTAATTAGGTAAATTTAAATTTCCGTTCATTTTTAAAAATAAAATAAAGTAATCATTAAACAAAGTCAACTCTGCTCAAAAATAAGTATAAATAAGTAATAAAGATAATGATTTAACTTAGTCAACTTTACACAAAAACAAGTATAAATAAATAATAAAGATATCCCCAACGCATTTTAAAATATACCAAACTATTATACCGCAAAAATACTAAAAATTAAACAAACGCTATGCTTGGCATATTAATAAAGTAATACATATATAAATATACCAAAGCAACTAAGACCTATAGAAAGTAGAAAATTTGTTTCCAATCTCAACAAAATTTCCAGAAATCATAGAAAATTTTCACTATATATGATTTAAGCAATTTTGCTGATATTTCAAAATTAATCTTGAAGATAAAGACTTTATACCATTATAAATTAAACTATTTTGTTTTTTCATTTGACATGGTATTAAGACTTTAAAGGCATTAAAACAAAAAACTTTCTTATATGAGCATTACTTTTATAAATATTATAATCAATAATTCAAAGTCTTGAAAATAAAAAAGACTATAAGCCATTAAAAACAATAAGGAACATTTTTCAAAGTTAAATTCCTGGTGATTTATTTGCTACTCGTATCTATAGAAAATATAAATATTTGATTACAAATAAAGTTTACGCAAAAAGAAAAATGCAAAATACGAACTTGGAATTTAGCTGATTAAAATTTGCAACACTTTTTACAATCGATTTACTTATTTACAAAATGAACAAACAAAGCATCAATTAACGAGCTGAAACTCAGGCTAAGTGAATACATTTCCTAAATAGATTTTCTAAAATTGAAGTTAAGTGTTCATTTTTTGGTTGCATTTCTAGTTTTGCTCTGGCAGCAGAAGTCTGAACAAATTAAATTTTAAATGAAATTTCTTACTCAAAACTGGGTGAACATGATATTTTGCCACGCGTTAACATGATTAGTTGGTGGGACAGTTGGAAAAACAATGTTAAAAATGGACAATGAATCAAAAACACAAAAGCACTGCAAGCTGTTTTTGTTCGCGTTGAGAAAATTTCTTTGTCTCTGAAGGAGAAAGCGAAGGAAGAGAGAAAGAGAGAGAGAGAGAGAAAGAGAGAGAGTGCAGCTTGTTTCTGTCATTTCAAGGAGCTAAATACTTTCTTAGGACACTCTAGACGCTGCTTCGCTGCGTTCTACAACTCATTCAGGCCTTGACTATTTGTTTGGCCCTCGCACTCTCAACTCTTCCTCTTCCTCTCCCTCTTTCTTCTCTCTCTCTATCTCTCCCTCTCTCCCTCACTCTCTATCTATCTTTGTCTCTCACGCTTTTGGCTCCACTTCACTCCCACTCGCAAGTCATTAAGACTAATGGCCAACTAAAAGCGAAAGAGGGATGCCAAGTGTTGAAGGGGATTTGGGAAGGAAGGGAAAGGAAGGAGTGGGGAGGGAAGGGATGGAGTGGGGAAGGAATGGGGAGAAGAGAGAATTGCACCTATTGCAATTGCTGCTGTCCTGCGGTTTGCGAGTTGCAGTTTGCAGTGGTTTTGATTTTGTTGCTGCCGGGGCGATTACAATAGAGCACAACACGTTTCTCCCACCACCCCCCTCCCCCCACCACCACCCCTTCTTCCCCCTTCCATCACGGCCACAAACAATTTATTTGCTTCTGCTTTTGGCCATTGCGCATTGTTTGGCATTGTTAACGCCTTCCACTACTTTTGGGGCCACTACTCTGGGTCCGTCCCCTTTTTGCCACCTTCGAACTATGTGTCTATCTTTAACGCTCTCTCTCTCTCTTTCTCTCTCTCTCTTTCTCTCTCTTTAATACTTGCTACCTATAGGATAGAAGGGTATGATGACTTTGTGCATGCGAAAGGCATAAAGTACATACATATCAGCGTCAAAAGCAGAGACGATATAGCCATGATCATCTATCTGTCTGTATGATATTTGGTATATTTTGCACTCCATAGAGTATATTTTGAATGTTATATTTTTAGTATTTTAGCGGTATATTGATGTAGTATATTTTAAGTATACTAACGCACTCTATGGTATATTTCGAATGTTATATTTTTAGTATTTTAGCGGTATATTGATGTAGTATATTTTTTTTAGTATACTAACGCACTGTTGTGCTTTTACTGAAAATGTTGGTGGAAATGGCATATCTCAAAGTCAAGCACTATTGACTTTAGTCAATATACCAAATATAGCCTTTGGTATATTTGTTGATCATTTTTGCGGTATATAATTCTTCATTTACTCACAAAATTTGAACGGGTGTGTCGCAGTCGGTCGCACGCGACTGCAGTCAATACATACTGAATATAGTCTTCGGTATATTTTTAGTATTTTTCGGTAAGTCGCTTTGGTATATTTTTAGTATAAAACCGTATCTTTTATTTAAAATTGGTAGCGAGTATCTCACAATCGAGCACACTCGACTGTTGTCAATATACCAAATATACCCCATGGTATGTTTTTGCGGTATATTTATTTGGTATACAGGAATTTTCTATTTAGTTTCTTATATGTTGAATTTAATCGTATAAATAATTACCAAATTATTCGGTTTCGGTTTATTTTAGTATTTAGTATTTTTTAATAATACGCAAATGGTTAACGGGTATCTCAAAAATCGAGTACACTCGACTGTAGATCTCTTACTTCATCTCACTATGGGTGTATGTGTGTAATTAAGTACTTCAGCTGAGTTGTAAAATGTGTTCAGCACTCGTCCTCACCGATGTGAACTCATCATGGAATTTGTCGGAAAACAATTTAAAGCAACCCGTGCGGCTTTATTGTGGTTATATTTTTTTTCTTTTATTTTTTGGAATACTGACCACACTCCATATATATATATATATATGTATATATTCTTCATGTAGACTAGCAATTTGGGTTGATTTTATTGAATTTCAAAGCACTACACGGACCAACAAAAAAACAAAACTACAATAACAAATTGGCACTAAAAATATAAAACAAAACACAAATCGAAATCGAAATTGAAATTGAAAGAAGAGCAGCCAGCCAGCAGAAGGAAAGTTTGTTGTGCTTGGCCAAAAGGCGTTCGACGGGAAAATTCAAATGGACTTTCTACCAAAAAAAAAGCAACAAAAACAACAACAACAAATTGTAAAACAAACGGACAGCAGCAACAATTTGAGCTGCGTGTCGATTTCCTTTTTTCTTCTTCTTCTTCCCGAGTTGAAAGGTGAAGCAAAGCAGCGAAGCGAAAAGTAATGGGAGAATCAGCTCAGCACTAGACAAATCAAAAGAAAAACAGATGGAGTGAAATTATAGAAACGCAACAATGTTGTTTTATGCCAAATGCTTGACAAAGTTTGCAAGAAAAGTTGCCAGAGAAGCCACAAGTTGGCGCTGAAAATGGGAAATGTGTAATAACTGAAGGAAGTGAAAAGCGATGTTCTTCGCTTATGCTTTAAAACACAATAAAAGTTGTGCAGATGACAGACTGAAATAGAGAAGATTTAGAGAAGTTCAGAGAAAGCTCAGCAAAAAATAAAATTAATACCTAATAATAAAACATAAAATATTACAATCTTTTTAATAATTTAGAACTATAAAAGAGGAATATCAGAAAATAGAATCTAATTTGAAAACAAAATAACAAAGTTATGATTTAGAGAAGTTCAATCAAAGGCAAAGCAAAAAATAAAATAATAATAGAGTAAAACTGTAGAACATAAAATATAATTTAGAGGTATAAAAAAGTTAAATCAAAAAATATAATAGAATATAGTCAAATTGAAAACAAAATAACAAAGTTAAGACTTTTAGAATTTCGATAAATAGTTAAGCAAAAAATAAACAATAAAATAAAAATAATAAAATTAGGCCCCAAATAAAATTAATAACACGCATTTTGTTAACTTAAAACTATACAAAAATTAAAATTAGAAAATAAATTAGATGGAGAATAGGAACACCAAATAAATAGCCAACAAAAATTACAAAATTCTGATTTAAAGGAATTCAATAAATAGCTAAGCAAAATAAAAATAAAAGAGAAAATATAAAATATCACAATAGACTTATTAATTTACTACTAGTAGAACTATAAAAAAGTAAAACAAGAAAACATAATAGAAAGAGAATAGAAATTAAAAAGAAAATAACAAAATTATTGTTTGAAGAAAATAAAATAAAGTTTAAAATACAACAACCGTTTTATTAATGTAAAGTAAACAAAATATAAGAGAATAGAAATGTCAATCAAATTAATAGCAATGTAACAAAGTTACGATTAAAATAAGTTCAACAAATTGAAAACAAAATAAGAAAGTTATGAGCTAGAGAAGTTCGAGCAATCATAAAAAAAATACTAATAATAAAGAGTAAAACATGAAACCTAACTGTTTTATTTAATTAGAAATGTAAAAAAGTAAAGTAAGCAATTTGAAATTATACACTAATAGGTTAACATAAATTAGAGAAGTTTAATAAATAGTTAAGCACGAAATGTATATAAATGATAACAAAAGTTAGTAAAGTGAAACTTAAATTTAGAAAAAGTTCAATCAAGCGCCGAGAAAAAGATGAAGCCTAGAAAATTACAGATTTACGCAGTCCACAGAGAAGCAAAGGAAAATTAAGTGAAATGACTCGGAGAAGACTTAACACAAAAAAAAAGGCAGAAAGTTGTGGTGAAAACCTATGAGGGCAATTGCAATTAGAAAAGCAAACGAGATGAGTGAGAAACCATAAGCTATTCTCTAATTAAGGACATCATCTCGGTGTAAACTTCATTGCGGCAATCGCAGCTTACGTTCATCATCGTGGTATCATCATTACACCGAACCCTCGAGTTGCATCTCTCTCAAGTTTAGACCCTCCTCCTCCTTTTGTGCCTTCTCTAGGGATATCAGTGCATTGTACTCCACTTGAGTCGAGTCGAGTCGAGTTGACTGGACTGATGCGGTCTGGGTCTTTGCACATTTAGCCTGGGCCTGGAGGGGAAGCTCAACTGGGAACCGCATGCAAGCAAAGCTGAGCCTTCAATGCACCTACCGCAGGGTAAAAGCAACAACAACAGCAGAAGCAACAACAACAACAACAGCAATTGCCAGTGGTGTAGCAACCTTGATGGCAACAAACAAATGAAACACAAAACGAACACACAACAACAAACACAACGACAATTGTGCATTGAAGCGAGTTAAGTGCTTCATTCGGAGAGGGGGAAAAAAATGCTAAATGTTAAATACAGATTGCAGAATGCAGCATTCAGAATGCAGTTTTGTGGGCTCTCTCTCTCTCTCTCTCTCTCTCTCTCTCTCTCTTTCACTTCTCAAGCAGCTATTACACACTTTTAGCAACAGTTTTGAATTAAAGTGAGCGAGAGAGAGAGCGAGAGAGAAAGAGATTATATCGCAGTTCTTTTGCCTTTAGGTGCACTCGAAACACTTTTCATCTGCTACTTTTTTGGTTGCACAAACTAAATGAAATTATTTCCGTATAATTTATTTGCACTACCCCCAAGAAAATGATATAAGTGCGTGGAACGTTGGCTCAGCCCTCGGGCTGCATTCATTAAGTGCTAACTGCCAACGCACAGTGTCGCAAGTGCACACGAAAGTGTGACGAAAAAAAGTCCTAAATTCAAAATAATTTCTCCAACGATTTACAGCTTTAAAATCCATACACTTATGATACAATCTGTCAATATTTCAGTTGTAGAAATGTAACAATAAGTAAAATGGTCTGTTAATATATACCTCTATAAAAATTATGAATTTTGCTACATATTATTAAAGCTTGTTATAATAACAAAAAATACATTTTTTCGACAATAAGTTCAAGGATCAGCTGATATAGCTTAAAAATTAGCATGAATTAAAATTTCAGCTTTCATAGTTTAAAGAAACTGATTGCAATGTCGAAATGTTTTAAGTGAGAAAAGATCAGTTTAGTTAACTGTTATTATGGTATATTTTATTACTATTATTTTACTTTTTTTATTATATATTATATTTTATTATTATCACGTGTATTGTAAATTTGTGCCATCAGGCTGACAATCTGGTATATTTTGTACTCAATGGTATATAGTGTAGTACTATATCAATATATACCAAATATAGGCTACTCTATATTTTGGTATGAAGAATAATACCACACGGTATTATTTGGGTATATTATTTCGGTATATTTTAAAATTATAGCACATGAAATGTTTTTAGTATTTTTGCGGTATATTTTAAGAACAATACTCCATTGCTTTGCTCTTATTCAAAATTGATATGTGGCAATATACCAAATTTATCCATTTGTATATTTTAGTATTTTGCGGTATACTAATTTAGTATATAATTTAGTATATGAATAATATCGCACTGTTTTGCTCTTATTCAAAATGCGTTGCGGGTAACTCATAGTCGAGCATACTTGATTGTAGCTGAGCTGAGCATACTTGATTTTAGCTTTTACTATGTATGTTATATTATTTTATAGAAAATCTGTTTTTTTTTTGTTTTAACTGAGTCGATGGCTTTCGTAGCTAGCCCTTTTTTCTTTTAGTTATTATATATCATTACTTTTGTGTATGAATTAAACATATGAGTAAATAATTTATTTTTACTATAAAAGTGTTTTAAATATTGTATGCCTTTATTCTCTTTTGTTCGCGCTTTTATTGAGTCTGCTCCACTGTGCAGCGCACTCTAGATGCCATCCACTGCAGCGTTGCACATTCTCATGGCTCATTCCCTTGGCTCACGCCTTTCTCGCACTTGCAGTCGCCTTTCTCAGTCGCAGTCGCAGTCGCCGCTGTTGACGTTGTCTGTGCATATATAGTATAGAGTGTACATCTCCATCGCCGACTCATTTGCAGTTGTATAATCGTTCGTCTTCATCATCATCATTATCATTATATTCATCATCGTAATGATGAGCAAAAAACAGCGTTGTTTGCTTGAGAGAAGCGGGTGAAATTTATGCTTGACATAGAAACACAATTTCGACTGACTGTCGGCCATTTTGTTGCTTGTTGCTTTTCTGCTTCTTTCTTTCCCCCGTTGAGTCCGCGTTTCTCGCCAAGCTTGTTGGCTTGTTTTCATGTCTCGCTGTTGTCATCTCCTCTAAGTCTTTCTCGCTCTCTCTTTATTTTTTTCGAAACATTTCATTTCCCTTCGTATGTTTTTTTTTTGATATTTTTTTTTGCTTTTGTTATGTTTTGTGCTCGCTTTCAAATTGAGTTGCAACACGCTCAAAAATGCGAGTGAATTAAATTTTTGCTGTTCATTCGACTAGCAAATATCCTGTCTAAGGAGTTGCTCTACAACTTTCTAGCTGGCATTTCAAATTCTTGGTATTTTCTCATTGCAAAAACTTGCGGAAAGCGAAAGAGACAAAGTTTTCTTTTTTTTTTGTGTTTTTGCGTTGTCTTGTAAACATCACATTGCTGTCGACTTTTCATTTCTTATTTCGCTTTGTTTTCAGTGGTTCAATTTATTGAATTTAATTCGAAGAATGCAAAGCAGTCGCATTATCTTCATATTTCAATCATTGTCATGAGTTTTTTTTATAGATTCATCAACTATTTTACTACTTTAACTGCGCCTAAGCAAAGCACTCAACGTATTTCTCTTGCCAAATAAGTGTGACCAAAGAACTTTAAAGTTTTTCCCGTTGGCTTGTAATCATGACATTGCTGTCTACTTTTTTTAGTTCTTTTCTCTTCGTTGGTTTAATTTATTGAATGTAATTCGACAGACTTCCTTGTATTATCTCATATTTAGATCTTCATAGTGATTTTTTTTATTTTGATAAACTATTTTAATACTTCAACTACGCCTAAGCAAACAACTCAACATATTTCTCTTGCCTCCTTCTCTTGCTTGGAAGTCGATGAAAAATGAAATTAGTGTGACCAAATAACTTGAAAGTTTTTTCCGTTTGCATATTAACATCACTGATGACTTTTTTTTACTTAATTTTGTTTTCAGTTGTTGAATTTATTAATTTTAATTCGACAGACTTCTTTGCATTGTTTTATATTTAAATCATTATAGTGACTTTTTTATTTTGATTAGCTATTTTAATACTGCAACTACGCCTAAGCAAACTACTCAACACATTTCTTTTTCCTCTGCTCTATAAAAAGTTGATGAAAAACCAAAAAGAAAAAAAAACTTCAATGCGAATCAGGTGCAAATTAACAACATTTTAAATAGAGCACGAGCACAAAAAGAGACAAAAAATAAAAAAAAATAGAAGAAGTTTTGAGCTGCCAGCTGGAAGCAGATAAATGTGAAGCTTAGACAAATTCGGCTCACTAATTGCCTGCAAACTGAGTGCGCAGTGTTGGTTGAAGAGACAACTCGAGGGAGGAAGGCAGGGGGAATGCACTGAAAGGCAAACACACTCGTAGCTCGTAGCTTGTGCTTTGTGTGCATAAATACCTATTAAGCAGCTTCAGCTTCATCTCCAGCTTCAGCTCTTCGGCTTGCATCTGCAACTGAAACCGAAACGCACAAATTGTGTTGCAATGCAAAAAAAGAGAATTCTCTCTCTCTCTCTCTCTCTCTGTGTGTGCAGGTGTGTGTGTGCTGTGTGTGCGAGCAGATAGCTTAAGGTACCATGCATCATGACGAAGCTGTTGACACTTCATAAATACATGAGTTGCACTCAGCACTCAGCGCTTCTCAGAGGCAAGTATGCAATTGTTATACCCTGGAATCGTAATCATCATCACAAGAAAACATAACAAGCCTTCATTTTTCTCTCTTTGTCTCGAACATATTTTCATTCCCCGTTTTGTTTCGCTTTTAATCTCTTTTTGTGTGTTGCTTTTCTATTCATTTCATATTAAATTCCTTTTTATCCCTTTGCCTCGAGAACATTTTCTTGCTCTTGGAGTTCCTTCATTTATTTGTTGCTACTCTGCTATATTATTTTTCTCTCTTTTTCTCATTTCTCATTCCCTTTTTTGTCATTGCTTAAAATTCCTTATTTCATATTTAATACTAATACTTTTTCTCATTTCTCATTCCATGTTGTCATTACTTAAAGTTCTTTACTTCATATTTAAAACTAATACTTTGCCTTTATTTAAAGTTCTCTACTTTATATCGCTTTGTGTTTTATTGCAGGGTATTTTGTACGCATCAACTCTCAGTTGAAACTCTTTCGCATGCTACTCTCTATATATATTTTTTGTGCTTTGTCCTCTCCGAGCACTTGAACAAATTTACACTTGTATCACTCATACGCTCCGTTTTTATGCTATTTGCCCCACACACACACACTCGCACACACACACACACACATTTAGGTGTGTTAAAAGCACACCTTAGCATAGCGTTTGGTTTGTTTTTGTTGTTGCACATTGTCAACGCTTGTTTCACGACTGAACCGTCGCATGCGGGCATCAGCAAAAACTGAGGGCGGGGCGCAACAAGCAAAAAAAAAACAACAAAAAAATACACAATTGTCGGAAAAGAAAAAGGAAACAAAATTTTAACAACAAAATTAAAAGCACGCGAAATATGTGTTCGCTACGGAAATGACAAGAAATTTCAATGCGGGTTGATCAAACTAATGATGAAAGTGACGAAAGCACATAAAAAAGGAAAACATAAAAACATGCAAAACAACACACTGTGTAGAGTATTTTTTTGCCTGTGAACCAGTTAAGCATTGAACCGGTTAATGAGTGGTTCTGTGAAATTGTACTTCATTTATTTGCTCACTTAAGTTGACGGTGGTTAAATCAAAAGAATGTAAATACATATATAACTTGTCGGTGTGAAAAACTCTATAAATCTTTTATGTTAAATGATATTTTTTCTATCCGGTTCAGGTTTGATAAAGTTCCTTATTACATACAAGGATATAAATATTTACTTTATATAAATAATGTTTAATACTTTGTTCGTGAGCCGCTTCATTCACTAGTGATAACACAATTATTGAACCGGTTCAGTTTGTGGTTCAGGTTTTAAGAATTTCTTATGCATAAATTTCTAAATTAATTTTATTTAGAGCTAAATATTTAATTTATATAAATTACACCCACTTTTGAATTTGTTTCATTATGTAGTGAAGTTATTGAACCGGTTCAGCTTGTGTTACAGGTTTGAAGAAAATTTCATCTATAACTTTGAAAATTCGATTTATTTATACCTGAATATTTAGTTTGTACAAAAAATGTTTAATGATTTGTTCATAAGCCGCTTCATTTTATAGTCAGATCACAGTTATTGAACCGGTTCAGTTAATGGTTCAGATTTGAAGAAATTCTCAAAACATAGTTTAATTCATTACTTTGTATAGAAGACTTACGTGCAGCTTTTGTTGTTCTTTATTACGAGTTCATATTTCTTTTGAAATTAATTTGTAAACCGGTTCAGTTTATGGTTCAGGTCTTGAGAAATTCTCATTTATAACTTAGTAAATTCGATTTACTTATAGCTAAATATTTAATGTTTAACACTTTTTCCATGAGCTACTTTACTTATAGTTAAAACACAATTATTGAACCGGTTCAGTTTGAGTTTCAGGTTTGAAGAAATTCACTAAGAAGCCGCTTAATATTGTGACTGCAATAAATTATGCTCTCCGCCTTAAATTTGCTTCATTTAATCTGTTTGCACAAACTCCAATTTAAATGATTTTTTTTTCTAAGTTCGTTGCTCATGTGGGTCTTTTGAGAACCGGTTCGCAAAGTGGTTCAACGGAGATAACTAAGCAAATCAGCCAGCGACAATTGTGCGAGAGAGCAACTATGCATTGTAAGTGGGGAAAATGTGAAGGGCTGTCGACAACAAACGAATGACAGAGATGGAGAACGTGTAAAAAAGAGAAAGAGAGAGAGAGAAAGAGAGAGTGAGAGAGGGCATCAGAATGTGCGACGTGGCAAATTGTGCATGTGCTTTACCGTGTTTGCTCTTAATGTTGCCCTGGGGCTATGACAAGTGGCAGTACGACCCCGAAATAGTGCCAAGCAGCATTTAATAGAGAGTCCACTTGGCGCGACAAACTGCGACGATGAGGTGCCGAGGTAACTTGGGGTGGTGAAGGGGAAGGGGAAGGGCCAACGACAATAAGGAAAGCTGCAGCCGGTGCCAAGACTATACAAGTATAAGAGAGAGAGAGAGAGAGAGAGAGAGAGAGAGAGAGAGAGAGAGAGAGCGGAAACGACAAAAGCAAAGCACAGTTGAGAAGGATGCGATGCGATGTGAGGCAAAGTTGTTGCAACTATGCGAAAGGCAAATGAGGTAGGGGGGAGGGGGGGTGACCGGCTCAGCCAAAAAGGGAATGAGAAAACAGAAAAATGAATCACCGACAAATTACGGTAAGAAAAGGAAATTTCAAACGGGAAATGGCGGCAGCAAAATTTCGTTATGGGCACATCACAATTTTTCTTGGCACATTTGCTTTCTTTTATTCCCATTCTACCATACTATTATATATATTTTTTTTCTTTTTATTTCTCATTTTTTGCTTTGTTTTGCTTTTGTTTTTGGTTGTAGCTTGTGCTCTTGTGCTTTTTATGCGATGTGTTGGCAACAATTTCTGCAGTTTCTTAAGTTCTTTTATGGGCCAACGGCCAACGGAGTAGTAGTAAAAATTTTAACATAACTTGAGAGAAAAGTATAAAACAAAAAAGCACAAAAAAGCACAAAAAATCCAAAAGGAGCGAACACACAAAAAATAAAGAAAAGGTCTTATGAAATATGCATATGCTCATTTTGGGCTCACAGCGAAATGGCAAACAGTCACACCCACACACCAACATACACACACACACACACTGAGGCATACTTACATGCAAAGCTACACACACAGAGTCATTCACAAGTTTTTCATTAAAGTTCGAAAGTAGCAAAGACCTTCACTCACTTTAAGATGGTCGCACTGGGAGCTCAAGCTCGACAAACAAACAGATGAGCCTAGCTGAGCGACTCCTTTGGCTGCCGTTAAACATTTTATTCCAAGGTTTTCTTACCTGCAACGAAACATAGAGAAAGAGAGAGAGGGAGAGTGAGTAAGAGAACGAATAAGCATCAAGTCGCATACATAGTATATTTTATATTTACGTATATTTGATTACGAGTCGAGTTTTGTGTTAGCCAAAATTATAAATTTAATATTGGGTCGGAGGCCAGCAGCTTATTAAAAATAATAAGCTAGTTAACTAATTTGGGTATTTCTTCTTGTAAAGAAAATTTCTCGAGTGAAGTTGAGTGTAATTTATACTTTTCTGGTTCAAGAAAAGAGGAAAGAGCCAGAAAGCTGGAGTTAAGTGTACTCAGCTGTCAAATACTCCCTACCTCTTTTCAATGAAAGCTATTTACTGCAGTATAATTCTGAAAATATACCAAAAATATATTGTACTAAGTTTATTCTGAAAATATACTAATATAGTAACTAAAAATATACCAAACTATATACCAAAACATATAACTGGTATATGGATTATTCTGAAAATATGCTAATATAGTATACCAAAAATATACTAAACTATATACCGAAGCATATATGCGGTATATAGATTATTCTGATAATATACCATATTATTAGGCGAGCAAATATTGTAATATACCACTGACTATAATTGTTTCTGAATATATACCAATTAAATATACCAAACGTATACTGCATTATACATATATCGAAGACTGTTTTGATATATTAATTATACTGAAAATGTACCGTATTAATAAGCGATCAAAAACTGAAATATACCTACGACTACAATTGGCATATCGATGGTTCTGAAAATATACCACAGTATTATACCGAAAGCATACAAAAAAATATCGATGGCTTTATTTACTATATCGAATATACTTAAATATACCGAAGGCTATATTTGGGCTATCGATTATTTTGAATATATACCAAATTAATATATAAATAGTATACAAAAAAATATAAACTTGCTGTAGCGATTATTCTGTAAATATAGCACATTAATATTGTAATATACCACTGACTATAATTGTTTCTGAATATATACCAATTAAATATACCAAACATATACTGCATTATACATATATCGAAGACTGTTTTGGTATATTAATTATACTGAAAATTTAGCGTATAATTAAGCGATGAAAAAACAAAATATACCAACGTCTATAATTGGTATATAGATATACTAATATATTTAAAATATACCATAACATGGAAAAAAATGTGCACTGATGTTTTATTTTACCTAATTAAGTATTTGCAAATCAATTTTATAATTTTTTTCGTTTTATTTATTTCACATATTTGTTTATTAACACACTTATCCAAATAAGCTTAACGAAAGTCCACAATGGGGAACAAAAATACTGTGTAAAGAAAATCCTTTATGTCTGAGTTCAATGGAAATTACAAATATGTATTTCCAATTTATTGTTATTGTGCTTTCAATTCTCGGAAACATGTTTGCCTTGCCATTTGCTTTCATTGAAGTATACACATAACATTTTTTCAGTTCGTTTGATACATAAAATCCCAACAATCAAGAGGAAAACAAAATTAAATAAAAGTATTAGGTTTAAGTATTAACGATACACTAAAATTCACTGTAAGCAAAACAGAAGATGTCGAGCAGAGCCTTGTTGGGATTAACCATGGGCACAGCCAGTGCAATACTCCTGGGATATTGCCTCTACTTTGATCATAAGCGACGTGCAGATCCCAAATACAAAAGCAAATTATACGATCGACAAAACCCTGAAGATATGAAGGATGATCACATTGACAATCAATTGAAAGAATCACCAATAGAAGAGCCTCTGAGTGAGGTGACCGATACTTTGACACTGGAGCGTTGCTTTGAGAGAGAGATGAAGATGGGCGAACAGTTGATTTATCAGGGCAACATCGCGGATGGTGTCACGCATTTTGCCAATGCGATTATGATGTGCCCCCATCCGTTGCAAGTGCTGCAAACAATCCAGGAAACTCTGCCGGATTTCGTATTCATGCCATTGCTAATGAAACTCACCGAACTGCAGAGCAACAGCAGCTCGACCAAGGACAACTCAACCACCAGCTTAGAGGAGTATGCTTGATTCACTTTGGCCAACTTTCTGCAAATCGAAAAACAGATAACTCGAAACCCTGCTACGTCTATTCTTCACACAAGTAACTACTGTGCCCAGAGAAATTGAATTTAATGTTGCCATTTCGGAATCTCTTCAGGATTTAATCAGATTTTCATCACTTCTCGAACTTTCTATACCATAATTGCATACCAATAAAATTCAGATTTGTCAATTATCTCATACAATGAATTAAAAATAAAAGAATTTACATTAATAACAAGTAACAGTTATAGAGTGTGCTCGACTGTGAAATACCTGCGACCCACTTTGAATAAAAGCAAAACAGTGTGGTATTATTCTTAAAATATACCAAGTTATATACCACAAGAATACTAAAACAAATATACAACAGACTGCATTTGGTATAATTATATAGTACTGTTTTCAAAATATACCATAGAGAGCGAAATATACCAGATTGTCAACCAAAGCATCTAAGACCTATAGAAGGTAAACGTTTCTGCCCATACAAAAATATTTCTTAAAAACCTTCTACAGCTTTTAGCTGATCGCAACCAAATTCTCAGGAGTCTTATATTATTATTATATGTATTGTTACGTTAGTTATTCGATTACCTATCGGCACAAAGTTATAAGTAGCGAGTATAAAAAGATATTACATATTAGCTCTTTTGCTGACATTCTAGTGTATTTTTCACTCAATGGTATATTTTAAATGAAGTACTGTATCACTGTATACCTAAAATAGCTTACGGTATATTTTTAGTATTTTTGTGATATTTTCATTTGGTATATTTTAAAATGAATACCACACTATTTTCATTTAATAATGGGTAACAAGTATCTCAAGCATACTCGAATTTCTTATAAAAAGATATTACATATTAGCTCTTTTGCTGACATTCTAGTGTATTTTTCACTCAATGGTATATTTTAAATGAAGTACTGTATCACTGTATACCTAAAATAGCTTACGGTATATTTTTAGTATTTTTGTGATATTTTCATTTGGTATATTTTAAAATGAATACCACACTATTTTCATTTAATAATGGGTAACAAGTATCTCAAGCATACTCGAATTTCTTACTTGTTCTTTTGACTTGTGTAAATTTAATACTAATATCACTTCAAATAAAATACTATAAATTTTAGACCAAAAGAAGCAATTCTTATATGTAATTGTTAAGGCTAAAATTTCCTCTTCACTCACTTAAAAGTTTCTCTCCTGTATTTAAAATTAATTTTTAAATTATATTTTTTTATTTAATTTTTTTTGTTTTTATTTCCCAATGCTTGTTCTTGAACTCAAATGAAAATAAAATTTGAAAGCGAATTTGCAAGTAATTGATTAATCCAGCGGCACATCGACGCCAATGGCTTGAGCAAACAAGTTTTGCGTATTGACTTCCGGCAGCTTAAGCATCAACATATTATAGATACGATCGGGCAGAGCGACCTTCATCGCCTCCATTAATGCCACCGGCTGGGCGCAGAGCATTGTGGCATTTGCCAAATGGATGAGTCCCTCATCCAGTTTACCCTGACGAAAGAGCTCCTCGCCCATTTTGATTTCATTCTGGAAATGATGCTGCACAATCTCATGATCGGGCAATTCGAATGGATCGTTGGCGATGCGACGACTCCGATCACCACCCTCAACGATCATTGAATGTGAATGTGTTGAATAACGATTCGATTTCTGGCGACGTTCGCGAACTTTTTGCTTATATTTCGGATCGGCGCGACGCTTCTGATCGTAATAGATGCAATAGCCGAGCAATAGAGCACCGGCTGTGCCAACAGTGAGCGCCAGCAGTGTTCGCATCGACATCTCTTAAATAGGTTTGCAATAAAATTTTGGTTTAAACGAGATTGATGTTTATTTTTTACTTATTTTTGTTTTTTTGTTGGTGTTCGTTTTGAATGAAATTGTAAAGTGACAGCTTATTTAATGATTACTTGAAATCAGACTAAATCTTCATTTAAGATTTTTTAAATTGAACAAAAGGAAACTTATAAAAGATTTTTAGATTGAAAAAATCCTCAATTAGGATTAGAAACATTTTACTTTAAAATTAAAATCTTGATTCAAAAATGTTTTATTTTATATTGGAAAAGATTTAAGATGTTTTTAATCTTAAGAAAAACAATCCCGAAATAAGAATGAAAAAACCTTAAATCAAGATTTTAATGTTAAATTAGCATTTTTAGAGTAAAAGGTTTAAGATTAAGATTGCGAATCTTTATTAAAGATTTTGTCAACCTTATTTCTAGATTGTTTTTTTTTTATTCAATATAGAATAAAACATTTTTTTTAAAACAAGAAGATGGTTTCTGTTTCTTAAAACATTTACTTCCTTTAAAATTAAAACCCAATTTGTGGAGCTGTTGCTATTAGATCAGTAAGTAGAGTTGCAAATCATTGCTTCATGTTGGTCTTTAGTCTTGGATTCAAACTCAAGTCAGTTCGTATAGACAAAGTCAGCTATTGCTATAATTGTAACTAATATTAAAAAAAAAAAACTTACAAAATTGTGTGCAAAAAATATATAAAAATAACATGCAATTTATTTTTTCTTGTTTTATTTTTATTAATCTTAATTTTGGAATGTTTCATCTCGATTTAAGGTTTTGCATTCTTGGTTCAATTTTAATATTTTCTCATTCCTGAAATAAGAATACTATCTTGAATTGAGATTTTTCCATCTTCCTATAAGCGTCCTAATCAATCTTATAAATCAAAAGTATACGTATTTTAGAATTAATCTAGAAAGTTTGATCTTACTTTAAGATTTTTCTATTCTTGAAACAAGATTTGTTATAGAATTTCAATATTGATTTAAATTTTGACATCAAATCAATTTTTATTCAAGTTTTTATTCCTAATTTTAACATTTTTTTCTTTCTGTTTGTTGCTATTAAAATAAATACAACAATTTGAACTCCAATTAAATCAAGCCTGAACAATTGATTTATTTCTGCACAGACAATAAGTGAAGCAGCATTATGTTTTTTTCTACCTTTTCATAAACTTGTCTAAACGTTTCAATTATGGAATCAATACAATGATTGGCTCCCCATCTCTCATCATCCAGCTGCCAATTTTTAATATGCTTAACATGCACAATAATTCCCTTGTGAGTCATAGCATTTTGATGTGTGTGTGTGTGTGTGCTTTCAATAAATCAAATTGATTGAAATGCATGAAATCAATCAAACTCTGCTCAACAATCAATAAAATACACACAAACAGACAGACAAAGAGACAGAGACACATTGACAATTGACAGATGACAGCTTTAAGGTAGAGATTCGAAATGTGCAAATTGAATTGTTATTGCATTAGTTCGATCAAAAGTAAATTGCGAGTGAAGCCACAAGAAATTTTGAGTATTTAACGATTGAAATTAAAGTGCGAATTAAAAGGAAAAGGGTTTCTTTTTTGTGTCGTTTCTGTGAACTGTGATTGTGATTATCTTTGCACACAAAAATGAAATAGGATTCATATTAAAAAAAAAGCAAGCAGCAGCAGAGGAGAAATGTTTATCTCTTGCTGTACGTTCAGTTCAGTTCAGTTCAGTTCAGCTGTCATTATTCAGCGGCTGGACCAAAAATCCTTGGTCCCTTTTCATTATTTAAGCCAGCATCTGTACAAATACACACACACACAGTAACAGACACCCACACACACACGGAGAGTTACGTGAAAATCTCGCATGTTACGTTGACGTCAAAGTATTTATCACAATGACAAAATCAGGAGAAGAAAATAGGGACAAACCGACGGGGGCGCACAGACTTTACTTTAGGGTTTAAATGTAACACATTTACAAATTGTTTATACACACAGAGAAAGACAGCGAGAGAGAGAGAGAGTGAGAGAGAGAAAGACAGCGAGAGAGAGAGAGAGAGAGAGAGAGTGAGAGAGACAAACACATACAGATGTCTCAGCATGGTGATAAATGATAACAAATTAGCGGTTTGTCTTTTAAGCGTAAAAGAGAACGCACCGCATACCGCATAACACACACACACACCTACACACACACAACCGTCACACACACAACCGTCACACACCCACACACACGCACACTTACTCACACTTTGCTCACGCACAGACAGAGCTCAGCGAGCGATACCTAAAAGTTACCACAATGCAATAAATCACATCACCTGGCCACACTTACACACACACACGCCTACTCTCACTCCCCTCACACCACACACACACACACACACACGCACACCAACACACGCTCTAAGCGTCTGCGTGTACAGTAAGCATTAACGAAAAGCTAAAGCAAACACAGAGCAGAGTCTTGTCTTTTAAATCTTTTCATTTAAACCTTGCACAACGTTATCTTTGCGATACTTTAATTAGGCACAAATATGCAGGCAAATGAAAATATTTTTAGCTAATGATAATGTAAATGTTAAAATGGTACACGATAAAAATATAAAAAACTTTGGACCTCACATAGTATTTTATTCTTTTTTCTCAAACACATTCATTATATATATTTATTATCTTTTATTTGAGATTTCTTTAAAATGTGTCAAACGTTATATTTTAAATTTTAAATAGATTTTTCATATTTTTCTTTTTTTTCTCAAATTTATAAGTTATTCCCTAATCAATGATTATCAAACTTAACAAGTTTAAAGCTTTGTTAAAATCTAGCCAACATTGTCTTTAAGGCACTTGAAAATACTTTTCCATAAAAAAAATGCCAAAATTTAATAAAATGTTACTATCAAAATTAATAATTAAATCTAAGAAATTGACTTTGGATACTTAATGGCATATTCGAAATAGCTTGCAAGTTTTGATAGCAAATTAAGCAGATCTTTTCATTTCACTCGGGAGTTCATCTCCGAGATACTTAATTTAAACGTAGCTATTTGATTAATCAAAATAATCAGACTATAATTATAATTCGACTGCGTTGCATTTAAAAGCTAAGACTAGTCCGATTACTAATGAATATACTAATGAACAGTTTTTAAGGTTATATTATATTTTTTTCGGTGTATTTTTTTTTTGTGGCAATTTGTGTCACATCAATTTAGAAATCTGAAAATTAAGAGACTCCTTGAGTCACTTTTGACTTTAGATTTTAGATTCGTTTGTTTATATTTCTTCTTAGTACATCTTTTCAGTTTCGATTGTACATTTGAATATTTGTGTTTCTTCTTCGATTTAATATTCGATTACTTGTATTTCTTATTTTGAAATCTTTTCACTTTCGATTGTATATTTGAATATTTGTGTTTCTTCTTTCTTCAATTTCAATTTTATATTCGATTATGTGCATTTCTTATTCTTAAGTCTTTTGGCTGTCGATTTTATATTCGATTGTTTTTCTTCTTCTGAAGTCTTTTCACTTTCGGTTGTATATTCTATTATTTGTATTTCATCCTAAGTCCTTTTAATTTCGATTATTTGTATTACTTCTTAGAATTTTTCACTTTCGATTGTATATACGATTATTATTCTTCTTAAGTCTTTTTAATATCGATTATTTATATTTATTTTTCTTAACTCTTTTTACCTTCAACTTTATACCCAATTATTTGTATTTCATCTTCTTAAGTCTTTTCACTTTCGATTGTATATTCTATTATTTGTATTTCATCCAAAGTCTTTTCAATTTGATTATTTATATTTACTTTTTTTAACTCCATTTACTTTCAATTTCATATCCATTTATTTGTATTTCATTTTCTTAAGTCTTTTCACTTTCGATTTAATATTCAATTGTTGCTATTTCCATGTTCGTCTACTATCAATAACAATGCGTTATAAGTGCCTTCAATTAGTTGCTTTCACTGCGGTAGTATCAATGTTAGTTAATTGCCGTCGCTCGTAGTCAGTTTGGCTTGTACTCGGCATTACGTATACGTAATGTATACGCCAGAACGCGTAAGAACTTACTTTCTTATGCATGCACGCAGCACACGCAGCAAGCACAACATGCTGTACTGTGCTATGCTGTGTGTGTGTGTGTATGTGTGTGTGTGTGTGCTGGATATTATAGTACGCTCCTGTTGCTGCTACTGCTGTTGTGTATCCTTTTTGCTTGCCTGCACAACATTTATGAGTTGCTGCGCCATCGCCATCGCCATCCATTCATCCGCTGCAGGATGCTACGTTTGGAAAAGCCGGGGTCGTTTGGGTGTTAAGTGTGCTTGCGCATAATTCATGCACACACACACACACACACACACCAACACACACACACACTAACACACATACCGAGACTGAGGGCAAGTGAAGCCTGGGTCGCATTTTAATTATCATTTTCAGATTCGGGGCGGCGTCGGCGCGTTTGGAAAACTATGAAAATTTAATGAGAGTCAGCAGCGGCGCCTGCTAGTAAAATTAGAGCCACACACCAATTTGCTGCAGGCTGCCACACACATAACCCCGAGGCTTTGGTTTCTCAGGCTACTGTTGAACTTATTTCATTAAATTTATTTAAAAAAAAAACAGCCACACACGCCATTTGTTTTGCAGTTTATGCATTCTAATGCAGCAACTTGATATCATCCCAAAGTGTGTGTGTTTGTGTGTGTGTGTGACAATTAAGCTAACGCGGTCAGCTTTGGATTTTACCCCCCACACACACACACACACACATCGACTAATGGCATTCGCATTCGCAGTTGCAATCGCATTAGCCACGGCTTTATGTTGTCCTTTGGCCAAGGCGAACGAACTTCTAATGAATTTCCAGCAAATCTAATTACAAATGATCTCAGATTCAAAGCGCAGAGATGTCTGCATTCATTTTTGTTTGCTCTTCATGTTTTATGCAACGAAAGTTTCTTTCGAAAAAGTGCAGCGAATAGATGGATAACAAAATGTATGCATTTCGTTTGCCAGTTAAAGTAAAGTAATAATAAAGTATTAAAAATAATAAAATAATGAAATAGTTTAGCAAAAGTATATAAATAAAAATAATGAGAAGAAAAGCAATGATAATAATAAAAAGGAGTCAAGCTTTTTAGTCAATATTACATGACATAACAAAATATTGCCAAATAATTAAACAAAGTTAAGAAATGAGAAGCACAACATTATAAAACATCCATATTTCAATATTAGTCAATTAACAGCTATAAATACAATTGAAATAAATGTAAATTTCTCATTACAGCTCCTCAAGACTCGCTTCGTACTCCTAAAATTTGTTAACTAACTTAATAAAAATAAACAAATGACGCGCATTACAAGTCAAATAAACACAATTTATTCACGACCTCACTTTATAACAACACAAAGGTTAACAACGGGTGGAGCAACAATAAAAACATGACGCTTATCTCATAACTCTCTTTTGTCAAGCACATCAATTTTATAGCTGCCATCATTATAAGCGTCGTCCCAATTAATGTTTGACTCTATCAAATGCGAAATGCTTCTCTGCACCGACATTAGTTTAATTAGCAATAAATATGTGTGTGTGTGTGTGTGTTGGTTTTGTTGATGTGCAGAAATTTTACAACAGCATCGAGTTGACATTTATGACAACAACAAAATAGGGTATTAAACCAGCAAGCGATACTCTTTTTATACCCGTTAATCAGAGGGTAGAAGGGTATTATAACTTTGTGCTTGAAGGAAGTGTATGTAACAGGTAGAAAAAGGCATCTCCGAACCTATAAAGTATATAGATTCTTGTTCAGCGTCAACAGCTGAGATAAAGCCATGTCTGTCTGTCTGTCCGTCTGTCCGCTTGAACACCTAGATCTCAGAGAAAATAAAAGTTAAAGCAATTTTTACCATACCCACTTCCTCCAACTGATAGCAAGAGTTAGAATTTTTGCTACATTCAATCATAAGTCTTTATGATTTCTTTAAAATTATTGAAGAAACCTTTTTGTATGCCCAAAAACGTCTAATTAGTTTTAATCTTAGTTGTTTGTGTTGACAATATAGTATATTTTATACTGAATGGTATATTTTCAGCTTTTCTAGTATTATACTAAAAATATACGGAGTTAATATACTACAAAATACAAAAATATACCATTAAATATATTTGGTATATCATATAGTTTTTAGTATATTAAACTCCTTTTAGTATTTTAAGTTCGTATAAATTGTGTAAAATACTGCATTGTTCTGCTTTAAATTAGTAAAACTGATGAGCGAGTATCTCATCTAGCCTTTAGTATATCTTAGTAATTTATATGCTTATATCTCATTTTTCACATCAATATACCAAATATAGTTTTCGGTATATTTAATTATTTTTTCGGTATTTTTGGTATGTTTTTAGTATAATATCGTACAGTTTCGCAAATAATTAACCAAATACAGCCTTTATAATATCTTTAGTATTTTTTCGGTATATTAATTTGGTATATTTTTAGTCAAATATGCAGCTATCTATCTAACTCGTTTAGCAATATACCAAATATAGTCTTTGGTAAACTAGTTTGGTATATTATTAACATAATACCGCATTGTTTTGCTTTTACTTAGCGGGTATTTCACAGTTGAGCACACTCGACTGCAGCCTGCTCACTTGTTTATCACTATTGATTATGTAATTATAGGTACTAAGTGCCTGGGATGTGATAATCGTAGTAGGGGGCGTGGCATGTTTTGTGTGATGTGCTGTTGTGTTGTTCTGTTGTATTCATCAGCACATTTTTAAAGTGGTCATAACATGGCTCATAAGAATGCCATTAAAATGACAATGTGTGTGTTGTCCTACTAACACACACACTCCACACACACACACACACACGCAAACACACACTCCCTGTGTGCTTCACATAAAAGGTGATGCTTAATAATTTTAATTTCCTGTGTGCCAACGGGTCGAATACTTCATAAATTTCATGTTTGAAACTGCGACCTGAAAACAGCTTTCCACGTTTAGCGTTAACCTGCCACGCCCCCTCGCCCCCCGTCTCGACCGCCTCTCGCATTGACATCAGCCTCAATTCTCAACCCTCCGCTGCCTTTCTGCTCACTCGGGCGACGCACAAAAGCGCGCTTCACTTATTTCAATCAAATTACGGCCAATGAATATTGAACTATCGCACACACACACAAACGCTACACACACACACACACACACACACACACACTACACACACGCCGAGTTAAATGTGCAGCGCCAGCTGAAAATAGTTTTTGAATATTCGTTACATTTCCCCTGATTTTTTGCTCCGTTTTTATTTTTCCTTGTTTTTGCTGTTCGTTGCTGTTGTTGTTGTTGTTATTGGTGCCTTTTATCCTTTTAATACTCTAGTCGAGGTTAATTCAATTTTGTCACAGAAAGTGCTACGCATAGAAAAGCAAATGCTGTTTGCCATGCGATGTAGACAAACGATTTTAAGAAGCACTGTGAACTCTGTTTAAACTGTGCCTTTTTTTGTTCGATCAAATTTTGTTGCTGCTTTTGCATTGCATTTGAATGTTTAATAATTTACTATTTATTTTCGACTTTGGCATATTTGATTTTAGAAAATATATTTGTGCTTTTTGCAGATTTAAATCAGTCTTTTTTTTCAATTAGATTTAAGTTTGAATCTTTTCCAAAATCAACTTTAGTTTGTTATGAATCGACTTAATATAAATTCTATTTTAATTACATAAAATTTTGCAACTTCAGCGCTTCAGTACTTCTTCTTATCTACTTATTCTTATATTTTTGTTTTATACATTCATTTTTTAATATTTTTGCTCTTTCGCTCACTGTCTATTTTCAGCTTTATTTAATTTGCATTTGTTTTAAGAATCAACTTCTGTTTGGGTATTTGCATATACCCAAAAATTCAATTTTCCAAATACATTCGCTATTTAGATCGCCATATATTTTCAACTATATTTAATTTGACAATTTATTAATTTATTTGATTATTTGGGTTTTTACTTGAGTATTTTTGAGTATACTTAATTTTTGAAACTCAAATGAATAAGTTGCAAAAATTAAGTATACGCAAAAATACTCAAGTAAAACCCAAAATAAGATTTGAAATATGAGTAAGTTGATCTAAATATATATATATATTATTTTGCGTATACTTAATTTTTGAAACTTATTCATATCTACTTTTTGCTTATTTATATCTACTTTTTAATATGTCATTATATATACATTTTTTAAAATTAGTTTTTCAAATATTTTCGCTCTTTCTCTCACAGTCTATTTTCAGCTTTATTTAATTTTTGCTTAAAATCAATTACTTATTAATATTTCACTATTTATTTAGCGTTTTTGGTTGAGTATTTTTAGCGACATTCAATTTGGCAACTCTACTCTAAATCAACTTTAGTTTTTTTGTTTCGTTCGGTTTCGCAGCAAATAAATTTGATTTGCATCACGTGCGCAAATCGAAATCAGATAGCAAATAATTTGAATGTAACATCTAAAGGCTATTTTCAATGTTCCACATTTTCCCGCTGACAATTATTTATTCTCTAGGGCTTTGTTTTGTTTTTGCTACTTTTATTTTCTAGATTTGGCAATATTTGAATTTTGTTGTCGTTAGTCAAGCGCGTTAACGGGTTGACAAAATTTCTAGTTCTTTTTTTTTTCTGTAGATGCGATAAAAAACTCGCAGGAAATTGGTAATGAAAATGCGTTTGTGATTTGCACAACAATAACGAACTGCAGCTGCACAATTGCAAATCCAAAAAACACAAAAAACACAAAAAAATATCGATAATAAAATATAAAGTGTTGATATAAAGCCATTAAAAAGTTTCTCAATTTTACATACATATATTTTATTGTTTTTGTTTGCGCCTCGAACTGCGATGTTATCTAATTTTCCATGCTTTATTTGAGTTGCACAAATTCACAGCGAAAAAATATGAAATATTGTTTTATATGCGAATTTTGTAAAAAAGTTTCGATTGGCTTTTCAGCATATTAAAGTTTACTCTTCAGTACTTTTTTTCTCCCTCGTCTGATGATAATCTCATTCATCTATCTGAATTGGAAACTTTGTGTTGCACATGAAAAACTCGCTTAGTGGGTTAATTGATTAAACCCTCAAAGCATACGTAATAAGATTATTAAATCTAATCATCAAATTAAGAAGCAATTTTTGAGTAGTTGCAAAAAATCTATTTAACTACCAGTGAGGTGAAAGGATATTATCACTTTGTCGCTGCAAGAAATGTATGTGAAAAGCAGAAGGAGGCAAGTATATATATTCTTGATCAGCGAGGTGATTTAGACATGTCCGTCCGTATAAACACCTAAGTCCCAGAGACTATAAGATATAGAGGGAGCTTTTGTTATGTTTGCATGCACATTAAGTTTATTTAGATGTTTTTCCACGCCCACTTCCGCCTACGAAAATCGAATAACAAGCGTAATTTTGTAATTAGATTCGATTTCTTGTGTATACTACTATGTTAACAGTATTCTTTATGGTTCCTGAACACCTTGATTCGGAATTTGTGATAACACTCTATTGTTTATTTTAAATATAGTTGTTTATAAATATACCAAATCTAATATTTGGTATATTTTTTATACTACTTTACTTTATACTATACTTTATACTATACTATACTATATTTTAAATGTAGTAGTATATAAATATACCGAATATTTTATTTAGTATATTTGAAAATTAATACCGCACTCGACTGTAACTTTCTTATTTGCTTGAATGTAATACTTTAGCAATATACCAAATATAGCAGTTGGTATATGAATTTGGTATATTTTAAATTTAATACCTCACTTCATTGTCGCTGTTATTCAGCTTTCCTACATTGTTTTTGTTTTTTGTAATTAATGTTGAACATTTAAACGTCGCCATTGCATGATTAATAGCTTCCTTCCGTTACAGAAATCACGCATTTTTCTGCACCGCAAATAGACTGAAAACCTTTTGGCACATTGGCTATAAATTAACGCTGAAATTTAGAATTTATGTACAACCTTAATTAATTGCTAGTTCCAATGGGAAATGAGAAAGAAGTAGTCAATAATATTTCACAATTATTAATTGTCGTGTGGCATTAGTAAATATTTAATAAAGTAATTTTTAATTAAATTGTATACTCTATTAATGTATAGTAGCAATATTTGTTTCGATTGTGAGCTAAGTTTAATCAATGCTAAAATGCAGAAAGTTCAAATGTTTAAAGCGTGACAATTGTCCAATCTTTTCGGAATACGCAGAATGGAGTCAGGTTTAGTTTGGCAACCATATAGAAATAGAGGGGGAAAAAAAAAACTAGAAAAATCCAATTGATGCAATTCAAAAATGTTTTGTCATATTTGGCGCCTGCTGTTTTCATTCGATTTCTATGTATCTCCATCTCTGTTTCTCTCTCTCTGTCGCTTCGTGCTATCTCTGTTTATTGGCATAAAGAGAGGGGGAGAGAGAGAGAGGGAGAGAAACGTCATGTGGCATTGTCGTTTGGCTTTTGCCGTTTGACTGCGCCCATAATAAAAATTGGCACATATTTTTGGTCTCAATGCGGTTATTGCCGCTGTGCTGCGTTTTCACTTTTCACATTTTCAGCGTGCGCAACCAGCAACAACAACAACAACCAAAATGGAGAGTGTGCGAAAAATGGAAAACAAGAGCTAGAGAGGGAGGGAGAGAGCGGAAGAGAGAGAGAGGGAGATGGCTGCGAGGTAACTGCGTAGTTGTTGCGAATGCAAATACCGGCAGCGTTTTTTCCGCGCTTTATACCCTGCAGATATTCGGGCAAACAAACGGTTTTGTTTGCATTTCATTTATCTACTTTAAACATATACATATCTCTATTTAAATTGCACTGGAGTAATTATATTTCAATTTAATAAGTGAGCAATAGAAAACGAAGCTTTTTAAAATACCTTCAAATATCATTTGTTTTCTTTAGCTGATTTATTAGATTTTTAAGTCCCTTTTTATCTCTACTTTTCTTTCTTTCTTTTACTTGATCTATGAAATATTTTTAAATCCCTTTTTTTCTCTTCTTATTCATTGAAATATCTTCAAATATCATTTGTTTTCTCTACATGATTTGTACAAGATTTTTAAATCCCTTTTTATCTCTACTTAATCTTTTAAATACTTTCAAATATCATTACTTTCCTTTACTTGATTTATAAAAATATTCTAAATTTATTTTACTTTTCTACTTAATCTTTTAAATACTTTCAAATATCGTTACTTTCCTCTACTTGATTTATATAAGATTTTTAAATCTCTTTTTCTCTCAACTTAATCTATAAAATATCATTTTCTTCCTTTCGTTGATTTATAAAAGGTTTTTAAATTTTTTTTTCTCTACTTAATTTATAAAATATCTTCAAATATCACTTCTTTTTCCTACTTGTTTTTTAAAATTTGTTGAAATAATATATATATTAATATATATTAAAATATCAGCTCTTTTCTCTACTAAATTTCTGACATATCTTAAAATATCAGCTCTTTTCTCTACTTAATTTATGAAATTTGTTTAAATTCCATTTGTTTTGTTTTCTTCAACCATAGAATATATTTAAATATCATTTATTTTATCTGCTCGATTTGTAAAATATGCTTAAATATCATCGTTTTCCTTTATTCGATTTATAAAATTAATTAATTTGGGATACATAAAAAGAAAAGCAATAGAATTCAAATATCATTTCTTTCCTTTACTTTTTAGAAATTTCTAAAGCGTCTTCCAGATTTTTAATTTTAATTTATTAAAAATAGAAAAACCTTACCAACAGCTTCTTTAAAAAATTATTTTTCGAATTGAATTTAATAAAAATTATCGCGCAATTGTTTTTCTTTCATATTTTTTCACTTTTATTTTTATTTTTTTTTATATTTGAAGCCAATCATCATCGTTAATGTTTTAAGCTTGTTTTTTGCTTGCGATTTAAATTACCAAGATTTGACTTTCATATTGTTCATTTACATACGAAGTAAATACTAAAAACAGAATTGAATGAAGTTAAAAGTCTTTATTAATCTTTTTTTTTTTGCGTCCAAATAACATTTGTATAATTGGATTTTCATATTTTACATTTATTTCAAGTGAAAGCAATAAAGTTTTAATGTGTGTTTTTTGCTTGCAGTTTGAAATTATTATTTTTTGACATTCATAGTTTTCCCTCACTTCGTATTAATATAAAATGAAATCAATAATATTTAAAGCTCTTTCTTTTGCTTGTAATTTACATTATATGATTTGACTGTCATATTTTTCCTTTACTTCTTAGAATCATTTGAATTTTATACAATTTTCAAGTTTGTTACAGGGTATCTTTAAGCTAATTACTCGTTGCTCTGATCGAACGCACGAGTTTTTGGGCATTTTATTGAATGCATGTGTGCGTGTGTGTGTTTGTGTGTGTGTGTGTGTGTGTGGTGCACTCATTGAATGCATGTGGAAGTAGTACGTTGCAAGAGGGAGAGAGAAGCACACGTGGAAGCGTACAAATTGATGCATAAATTATACGAATCGCAATGCGTTGAGTGTCAGTTGGCCACTGAGCGCAAAATGTGCGCCAAACCGTAATGAAAAGCAATGAAAATTCGACTTTAAAATGAAGCAAATGCCGAACTATGCGCAGAGATCGACTAACAGACACGCTAGAGTTCGATTCGTTTAAGTTGCAGTTGCATATGATCTCTTATCACAATATTTGCTGGGTATCAACGATAGCAGCTTGCGCCATCTAGCGGACAGCCAAGGCAACAGTAATAGCAACAAAAGCAACTGGAGCAAAAGCAAAAGCAGCGGCAACACATTTTACGGCAATAAAGCGGAAGTGCGAAATATGTACATATATGTATGTGTATGTGTATTCAAAAGCCGCACATTTCCTGAAGCCACAAATGACACTGACATCATTTAATTGACAGTGTACACTGTTCGTACACACCAATAAGCTATGATCAGCCAGAGGAAAATGGAAAAACCAAAAAGAAAAAAAAAATATACATATGTCCTTCAACTTGTAAAACTTGTTTGACTTTAAGTTGACTTAGAATCGATAAAAACTACAGTAAAGCAAAGCTAGCTGCGATTTATATGCATATCTCATTTAGCGGCCAAAACAAAGTGGCTGCTATATTAAACATTCGAGATTTTGCGCTTTTAATGCTTTTGTTTTGTTTCTTCTTTACACATAATTTCTTCTTTTCCATTGTGTAATGGTTCATGAAGCAAATTATGTCGCTAAAAGTATTCACAGTAAGGTTTCAAGAGTATTAAAAGCTGTTAAAAAATAAGAATGCTATATTCTACTTAATGGGGGACTAAAGCAAGCTGTCTAAGTCAATAAGCTATGATCAGGCAGAGGAAAATGGAACTACCAAGAGCCACAACAAAAAATAACTACATATGCCCTTCAACTGAATTTTGTCCCATACTTTTGCAACTTGTAAAACTTGTTTGAATTTAAATTGACTTAAAGTTGGTTTAGAAGCGATAAAAACTACAGTAGAACAAGGCTAATAGCGATTTATACGCATATCTCATTTAGCGGCCAAAACAAAGTGGCAGCTAAATGAATCGTTTGTTATTTTGTGCATCTTATGCTTTGCTTTTGCTTTCAATTTAATGATTATTTGTTTATTTTCGTTTGTGTATTAGTTAATGGAGGAACTTATGCCGCTAAAAGTATTTTCTTACTAAATGCTGTGTGGTCGCAAAGTGCAATTAGCTCAGAGAACGGGTTTTATGAGTACTGACTGCTGTGTAAAATAAAAATTTATTTATGGTGAGCATTTCTAAGTGCAATCGTTGTAATGTCGAAAAATACTTTCACTTTTTAAGGCTTCTGCCCTGCTCTAAAGTTGACAATAACGCAAGGTTATCTGCATTTAAAGGCAAAATACTTTCTCGATCTTGCTTACAAGAAATGTTTGACCTCAATCGTGAACACTTTAGCAGGTGAGCAGAATAATCCTTGTTATTAAATGATATTTATGCTTTTAACACTCGACACACTTTAAGCCAAGGTAAAATGCATTTCAATTTACAATACATATTATCTAACGTCGTCGTCTTTCTCTCACTCTCTCACTCTCTTTTGCTCAATGCAATCCTTTGGCCTGGCTATTTGTTTGTTTGTTTGTTTGCTTGACTGAGTGACTGAGCTGACTGTGTGTGTGTGTCTACCGAGCAAACGAAGGAAGCCAAGCCAAGCTAGACGAAAACCAAACCAGACCAGTCCAAGACCACGATGAGAACCTAAACTGTGCCCAAGCTTCTGCTGCTTGCTGCTTGATGTAGTCAAAGCCAAGTGAGCGTACGACCCAGCGACCCACTGCCATTTGCTTTTGTAAGTTTTCACTTGCATTAAGTGCTTCCTGCACTGTCATACACCTTCCCTTTCCTTTCCCTTCCCGCACTCCTCAATCACTCCTCATGCAAGCAGTCATCTCTGTCACCCCGCTCGCCTGTCGCTCCCTTCTCCCCTATCATCTGTATTTTGGGGCAAGCACTTTGTGCCTTCACTTCGTGTCACTCAAACTTAAAAATGCTCATGTCAGTGCTCTTGCTCTCTCACTCTGTGACTCTGTGAGCGCTTCATTCGGACTGCTGTCTGCCTGTCTAAGTGTGTGTGTATGAGTGTGTGTGTGTGTGTGTGTGTGTGTGTGTCAACTAGAGATGGGCGCGTGAGGTTGCAATCTTATAACGCCCACAACAATTCAGTAGTCAAATAAATTCAACACGATTTCGCTGAATTTCTTTGGATAAATCTGCATTTTAAATTCCATGAAATTTACAAGAAACAACATAATTTGCGAAAATACTGAAAACTTTAATTGCTTCTGTCAAAACCGAAACGAAATAGCATAAAGTATTTTTTTAATAATTGAAATTTAGTTTGAATTTAATTGAAAAGTGATTCAATGACAGCACAATCGCAAATCAATCAAAACCCAAGGCAAATGCCTGAAGGTGTTCGTTACTTTTCTAACATATTATTGTTCTATACTCATAGAATTTCATTTAGAGCTACAATTATAATAAATAAACAATGACAGACAGCAGTTGCCTCCTGGTTGCCAGCGGTGGATAAACAATTAATTAATTGAGGCAGCATAAAAGTGTTTTTCTTGGCATGCAACTAAATCGGTAAAATGCCAACGAAAAACTTTGCTGCAATTAAAAAGTGCTTCTAATTGTAGTTTGAATAAAGAACTTTTAATGGAGGCGCATCCAAATAAAGTTAAAGAATGCTTCTAATCATAGTTTGAATAAAGAAGTTTTAATGAAGACACATAAAAATAAATTTAAAGAATGCTTCTAATTATATTTTGTATAAAGAAGTTTTAAGGGAGCCACAAAAAAACAATAATCATCATATCGATTTATTTAGAATTTAAATATGTTATTTCAAAATATTTCTAATTCAAGAATTCGATGGATGCAACTAAATAATAAATACTTTACTGTATTTATCACTTTTACTATTTAAATAATGAACTTTCAATGCATTAATTCACTTAAATGACGAATTAGAATTGCATCAAAGTATAAAAGAACATGCGATCCCCGCTTCCCATTTGCAATAATGATCAAAATAGTGCGGTATAAATATAATACCAAAAAATACATCAAATTAATATTCTGACAGCAATACTTAAATATATACCAAAGGATGTATTTGTAAAGAGTACACAGCTGTATAAAAATAATACCAAAAAATGTACAACATAAATATACCGTTAATAATACCAAAATATACCAAAGGATGTATTTGAAATATCGATATTCAACAAACTTCACAATATTCAAAAAAGTGCAAAATAAACCATAAAGTGCATACATATACCATAAGTAACAAAATATACCATAAAGTACAAAATATACCATAAGTGGCAAAATATACCAAAAGGTACAAAACATACCAAAATAACATTATATACATTAAAGTACAACATATATATTAAAGTACAAAATATACCATAAGGAGCAAAATATACCATAAAGTACAATATACACCAAAAAAGTACTAAATATACTAAAAAATAAAAAAATATGCCTTATTGTCAGCCAAAGCAACCGATTTTGCCATATATAATGATTTCTTTGATAACTTCTAAGATGCTTATCAAATTGTTATAAAATTTTCATATAATTACATCAAAGCATAAATTTAAAATACCGGTTGAGTATTTGTGGAAGTAAAATTTTAAATTGCAGAAATCTTTAGATTGTCTATTTGATGTGTGTGTGTGTGTGTGTGTCGTGTCCTGTCATGCTTTCATCGCATTGGTTAAGCCAGCGCTTTTTGCTTTTCAGCTGTTTACGTGTCGCACTTTTGGCTCTCTCAGTAAATTAGAGTTTTGGGTTTTTGGGAGCTTACAACTGCGCGTATTTGCAGTTTTAATCACGAGCTAGCGACCGGCTTTACTTTCACCTTTTTCACCTGACTTTTCACTCGTCTACATTCGTTGTTGTTATTCAAGTTGTTGTTGTTGTTGGTGTTGTTGGTGAAGCTGCTGCTGTTGCTGCTGTTGATGATGATGATGATGGGCCTATGCATGTGCTCTAGCCAGCATATTTGCGGCTTGTACTAGTTTTGTTTGTCCTGTTGCTATAGCTTTACCCTGATCCCGCTTCATGTCTAGTTATTTCTCTCTCTATGTCTGTGTGTCTGTGTTCCCCAAAAACCAAACGTTGTCCATATCCAATGCGTTGCATGTTCTCCTATCATCCGCATAGTAAAGTGTGTGGTGGTGTGTGTTGGTGTGTGTGTGTGTGTGTGTTGGTCAACTGCTGTTCGCTGAATTTTAGTTTGCCAGCCTTTGGCTCTGCAAATTATTTTTAATTATCGTTGTTGCTGTCGTCGTTGTCGCTGTCGTTGTGGTTGTTGTCGTTGTCGTTGTCAGTATTGCTGTCATTGTCACTGGCGTGTTACACCGGATAAACCAAAAAGGACACCGTCCACACCCCCTGCCAGCAAAAGAAAGTCGCAGAGAAATGTATATAGTATAGATATAACATATATATGTACTCTATATGGAGCATAGATGAAAAACCGCAGGCAATTTCACGTTTTCGCCTAAATTTCGCTTGTTATTGCATGTGGCATACTTTTGGGCGCGCAATGGAATTCAATTACAAGCGAGACCATCAGCAAACTGGGAACACAACCACACACACACACACATACACACAGAATAGAAGGTGGACTAGAGGCCTTTGACAAATGAACTACATTTTTACAACGCGAGCTCCATTAAGCATGCATGTCTCTCTCTCCCTTTTGGTTGCTGTTGTTGTCATTGCTCCGACTTCAACTGTACTTTTGAATTTGAATTGGCAAAAGGACGCGAAGAACGAAATGAATCTCATAATAAGATGTAGTCAATAGTACTCTTGGCTGAAGCTCAAAGCAAATGCACAACTGTTGACAACCAAAGGTAACCTGCACTCCATTCAAAACTAAACCAATTTTCTTGAATTTATTAGTTGAAGAAAACGAAATTGAATAATTATACTTGTGGAAAGTTTTCTGTGGAAAACATACGGCAAAACTTTCTTATTTTGAAAAAGAGGTAAAACCGATTCCAAAATAATTGTACGAAGTATAAAAAGTAGAAGAATCTGGATAATTTATCATAAAACAGAAAAAGTTTCTAAAATCAATCAATCAAGCTATAACAATAACCTCTATTTGTTTACTCTATCAATTATGAAGCGCATGCAAACATGAGTTATTTTGGATCTTATTAATCTTTTGTTTAAGCTATCCATAGGGTAGAAGGGTATCATAACTTAGTGCCGGCAGGAAATGTATGTTATAAGCAGAGGAAGGCGTCTTCAATCCCATAAAGTATCGGTTTGTTGGTCTGTCTGCCTGTCTGTCTGTTCGTATAAACACCTAGATCTCAGAGACTATAAGAGATAGAGCTGTAATTTTTTTTCAATTGCATTTGTTATGTTTGCAAGCAGTTTAAGTTCATATCGAATTTTGGCCACGCCCACTTCCGCCCCTGAAAATCGAGAAAAATATAATAACAGGAGTATTTTTAAAGCTAGAGTCATGAATTTTGGTATAGACAATAGTAACTATAATCTTTGTGATTTCAGATAAAAATTGTCGAAGTTATTAAAAAAATACTGTTGTTAAGCAAAAACTACTTATGTAGTTGCTTTGGCTGACAATCTAGTATATTTTGCATTCTCTATAGTATATATTGAGTGTAATACCATATCAATATACTACATATACCATTTGGTATATTTTTAGTATTTTTGTGGTATGCTATTTTGGTATATTTTTAGAATAATACCGCCATTTTTTTTTTTTTGTACATTTTTTTGACTTGAAGTCTTAAATGCATAAATTGTTAGCAAAATGTTAAGCAAAAGTACTAATTTCCATTTGCAACTAATAATCTTAAAATAATGTAATTCATTAATTATTCGCTTTAGCTACCTAGTAATTGAAAATTATCTTCTGCCCCGTAATTGTATTTTAAATCAAAATGTACTTCTAAAGTGATCGCATAACAGCAACAAAAAATTGCTTAATCCAGATTAAATTTAAGTGTTTAGGCTCCAGCTGTGAACTAAGCACCCACAAAAGTCTTTAATAAATGAAGAGGAAAAAATGAAAGGAGGAAGAAGAAGAAGAGCAATGCTTGGACTATTGTGGGCAAAAAAACAATGGCAACATAATTTTTGCCGAAAATACTAATGGGCAACGAAGAAATGAATTTCTGTCTATTTGCAAATACCATTTTAATTGCCAGCAAAATCCATTCAACAAACGGGGCTAAGCCACAAAATCAGCTCAAGGCAGGAAATAAGGCGATTTTGGGCAAGTGAAAAATGAAAGTAGACACACACACACAAACACACACACACACACATACACACATACAGTGAAATGAGAGTGAAAGTGAAAGTAAATTTATGCGTGCAGCATGCAAAAATTGAAACGAAATAATGAGCGGTAGAGGAGAGGAAGCAAACAAAAGGCATCCAAAAGCATCCAAAAGGATGAACCAGAGACTGCTCGGTTAGCTGTAATCCCTGCAGGAAATCAAGAAAGCATTTTAATTAACTTGGCCGAGAGCGAAAGCGAAAGCAAGAAAAAACAACAAAAAAAGAAAACCAAGCATCTCTCTCTCTGCAAAATATGACCAAAAGCCACAAAACTAAAATCAAAGCTTCGCCAGAGACTTTCCACCAACCGAGTGAGTGAATAAGTGTGAGTGTCTGTTTGAGTGTTCGAGTGGGTTGGTGAGTGAGTGTTTGAATGGTGAATGGGGTGGAGTATCATGATAATTTACTGAAAGCGCAACCATTTTGTACACACACCAACACAATCAATATTAAATTTCCGCTTGCCACATCTTTATTTGCTCTTGTGTTCTTGTGCTAAAGTGGTGGGCATGCTGTGTGTGTGGGGGGGGGGGGGGTGGGTGGGGCGTGGTAACAGGTGCCGGCTACATTTGTGGTGTTGCAAGGGGAAGGGAAGGGGACTTGGACTGCGCGCCAAATGGCAGCTTGATGTGAGCACAAAACGCAACTAATTTCCAAAGGGCAATTTTATTATATTTGTGTGTGTGATGCAGCACATAAACTTACGCACACACACAAGTACACAAACACCCACTCACACACACACACACACACACACACACACACACACACACACACACACACACACACACACACACACACACACACACACACACACACCACACACACACACACACACACACACACACACACACACACACACACACACACACACACACACACACACACACACACACACACACACACACACACACACACACACACACACACACACACACACACACACACACACACACACACACACACACACACACACACACACACACACACACACACACATCAATAAACTATGATCGGCCAGGGAAAATGGAACAACCAATAAAAAAATATATATACATATGTCCTTCAACTTGTAAAACTTGATTGACTTTAAGTTGACTTAGAATCGATAAAAACTACAGCTAAAAACAAAGCTAGCTGCGATTTATATGCATATCTCGTTTAGCGGCCAAAACAAAGTGGCTGCTAAATTAAACATTCAATTTTTTGTGCTTATTATGCCTTTCTTTTGCTTTCAATTTACAAATTATTTCTTCTTTTCCATTATGTAATGGTTAATGAACGAAATTATTTCGCTAAAAGAATTTTCTTATTAAATGTAGTGTGGCCGCAAAGTGCAATTAGGTAATTAGGTAAGGTTTCAAGAGTATAAAATGCTGTCTAAAATTAAAAAGCTAATGGGGGACTATAGCAAGCAGTCTTAGTCAATAAGCTATGATCAGGTAGAGGAAAATGAAAAAACCAAGACCCACAACATTGTCCAACATGTTTGTCCTTCAACTGGATTTTGTCGCATACTTTTGCAACTTTTAAAACTTGTTTGCATTTAAATTAACTTTAAGTTGGTTTAGAAGCGATAAAAACTACAGTAGAACAAGGCTAAGAGCGATTTATATGCATATCTCATTTAGCGGCCAAAACAAAGTGGCAGCTAAATGAATCGTTTGTTATTTTGTGCTTCTTATGCTTTGCTTTTGCTTTTAATTTAGTGATTATTTGTTTCTCTTCGTTTGTGTATTAGTTAATGATGGAAATTATGCCGCTAAAAGTATTTTCTTACTAAAAGCTGTGTGGCCGCAAAGTGCAATTAGCTCAGAGAAAGAGTTTTATGAGTATTAACTGCTGTGTAAAATGAAAATTGATTTATGGTGAGCAAAGCAAGCATATTTCTAAGTGCAGTCGTAGTAATGTCGAAAAATACTTTCACTTTTTAAGGCTTCTGCCCTGCTCTAAAGTTGACAATAACGCAAGGTTATCTGCAGTCTAAGGCAAAATACTTTCTCGATCTGGCTTGCTTACAAGAAATGTTTGACCTCAATCGTGAACACTTTAGCAGGTGAGCAGAATAATCCTTGTTATTAAATGATATTTATGCTTTTAACACTCGACACACTTTAAGCCAAGGTAAAATGCATTTCAATTTACAATACATATTATCTAACGTCGTCGTATCTCTCTCTTTCTCACTCTTTCTTGCTCAATGCAATCCTTTGGCCTGTCTATTTGTTTGTTTGTTTGTTTGCTTGACTGAGTGACTGAGCTGACTGTGTGTGTGTGTGTGTCTACCGAGCAAACGAAGGAAGCCAAGCCAAGCTAGACGAAAACCAAACCAGACCAGTCCAAGACCACGATGAGAACCTAAACTGTGCCCAAGCTTCTGTTGCTTGCTCCTTGCTGCTTGATGTAGTCAAAGCCAAGTGAGCGTACGACCCAGCGACCCACTGCCATTTGCTTTTGTAAGTTTTCACTTGCATTAAGTGCTTCCTGCACTGTCATACACCTTCCCTTCCCCTACCCTTCTCCTACCCTTCCCGCACTCCTCAATCACTCCTCATGCAAGCAGTCATCTCTGTCACCCCGCTCGCCTTTCGCTCCCTTCTCCCCTATCATTTGTATTTTGGGGCAAGCACTTTGTGCCTTCACTTCGTGTCACTCAAACTTAAAAATGCTCATGTCAGTGCTCTAGCTCTCTCACTCTGTGACTCTGCGAGCGCTTCATTCGGACTGCTGTCTGCCTGTCTGAGTGTGTCTGTGTGTGTGTGTGTGTGTGTCAACTAGAGATGGGCGCGTGAAGTTGCCATCTTATAACGCCTACAACAATTCAGTAGTCAAATAAATTCAACACGATTTCGCTGAATTTCTTTAAATAAATCTGCATTTTAAGTACCAAGAAATTTACAAGAAACAACATAATTTGCGAAAATACTGAAAACTTTAATTGCTTCTGTCAAAACCGAAACGAAATAGAATATAGTATTTTTTTAATAATTGAAATTTAGTTTGAATTTAATTGAAAAGTGATTCAATGACAGCACAATCACAAATCAATCAAAACCCAAGGCAAATGCCTGAAGGTGTTCGTTACTTTTCTAACATATTATTGTACTATACTCATAGAATTTCATTTAGAGCTACAATTATAATAAATAAACAATGACAGACAGCAATTGCCTCCTGGTTGCCAGCGGTGGATAAACAATTAATTAATTGAGGCAGCATAAAAGTGTTTTTCTTGGCATGCAACTAAATCAGTAAAATGCCAACGAAAAACTTTGCTGCAATCAAAAAAGTGCTTCTAATTGTAGTTTGAATAAAGAACTTTTAATAGAGGCGCATCCAAATAAAGTTAAAGAATGCTTCTAATTATATTTTGTATAAAGAAGTTTTAATGCAGCCACAAAAAAAAAAAAAACAAAAAGGTGATAAGGTGCTCATCATATTGATTTAAATCAATACCAATTTATGTGAAACTTAAATAAGTAAATTCAAAATACTTTAAATTTAATAAGTCAGTATTTATCACTTTTACTATTTAAATAATGATTTTTTAAATAAATAATTTACTTAAATGACGAATTAGAATTGCATCAAAGTATAAAAGTACATGTGATTCATGCTACCCATTTGCATAATTTATCAAAATAGTGCGGTATAAAAATAATACCAAAAAATACATCAAATTAATATACTGACAGCAATACTGAAATATAGCAAAGGATGTATTTGTAAAGAGTACACAGCTGTATAAAAATAATACCAAAAAATGTACAACATAAATGTACCGTCTAAAATACCAAAATATACCAAAGGATATATTTGATTTATCGATATTCTACAAACTTCACAATATTCAAAAAAGTGCAAAATAAACCATAAAATACATTATATACCATAAGTAACAAAATATACCATAAAGTACAAAATATATCATAAGTGGCAAAATATACCAAAAGGTACAAAACATACCAAAATAACATTTGTAGCCAAAGGCCAAAGTAGCCAGCGCTAGTTAGTTTACGCTAGCTTATAAATTAACTTATAATCTATGCCTTTAATAAATAAATAAATAACATTATATACATTAAAGTACAACATATGTATATATTAGAGTACAAAATATACCATAGAGTACAATATATACCAAAAAGTACTCAATATACTAAACATTACAAAAATATGCCTTATTGTCAGCCAAAGCAACCGATTTTGCCATATATAATGATTTCTTTGATAACTTCTAAGATGCTTATCGGATTGCGAATAAATTTTCATTATATCAAAGCATAAATTGAAAATACAGGATGAGTGTATTTGTGGGAGTAAAATTTTAAATTGCAGAAATCTTTAGATTGTCTATTTGATGTGTGTGGATGTGTGTGTCGTGTCCTGTCATGCTTTCATCGCATTGGTTAAGCCAGCGCTTTTTGCTTTTCAGCTGTTTACGTGTCGCACTTTTGGCTCTCTCAGTAAATTAGAGTTTTGGGTTTTTGGGAGCTTACAACTGCGCGTATTTGCAGTTTTAATCACGAGCTAGCGACCGGCTTTACTTTCACCTTTTTCACCTGACTTTTCACTCGTCTACATTCGTTGTTGTTATTCAAGTTGTTGTTGTTGTTGGTGAAGCTGCTGTTGCTGCTGCTGTTGATGATGATGATGATGGGCCTATGCATGTGCTCTAGCCAGCATATTTGCGGCTTGTACTAGTTTTGTTTGTCCTGTTGCTATAGCTTTACCCTGATCCCGCTTCATGTCTAGTTATTTCTCTCTCTATGTCTGTGTGTCTGTGTTCCCCAAAAACCAAACGTTGTCCATATCCAATGCGTTGCATGTTCTCCTATCATCCGCATAGTAAAGTGTGTGGTGGTGTGTATTGGTAGGTGTGTGTGTGTGTGTTGGTCAACTGCTGTTCGCTGAATTTTAGTTTGCCAGCCTTTGGCTCTGCAAATTATTTTTAATTATCGTTGTTGCTGTCGTCGTTGTCGCTGTCGTTGTGGTTGTTGTCGTTGTCGTTGTCAGTATTGCTGTCATTGTCACTGGCGTGTTACACCGGATAAACCAAAAAGGACACCGTCCACACCCCCCCACACACCCTGCCAGCAAAAGAAAGTCGCAGAGAAATGTATATAGTATAGATATAACATATATATGTACTCTATATGGAGCATAGATGAAAAACCGCAGGCAATTTCACGTTTTCGCCTAAATTTCGCTTGTTATTGCATGTGGCATACTTTTGGGCGCGCAATGGAATTCAATTACAAGCGAGACCATCAGCAAACTGGGAACACAACCACACACACACACACATACACACAGAATAGAAGGTGGACTAGAGGCCTTTGACAAATGAACTACATTTTTACAACGCGAGCTCCATTAAGCATGCATGTCTCTCTCTCCCTTTTGGTTGCTGTTGTTGTCATTGCTCCGACTTCAACTGTACTTTTGAATTTGAATTGGCAAAAGGACGCGAAGAACGAAATGAATCTCATAATAAGATGTAGTCAATAGTACTCTTGGCTGAAGCTCAAAGCAAATGCACAACTGTTGACAACCAAAGGTAACCTGCACTCCATTCAAAACTAAACCAATTTTCTTGAATTTATTAGTTGAAGAAAACGAAATTGAATAATTATACTTGTGGAAAGTTTTCTGTGGAAAACATACGGCAAAACTTTCTTATTTTGAAAAAGAGGTAAAACCGATTCCAAAATAATTGTACGAAGTATAAAAAGTAGAAGAATCTGGATAATTTATCATAAAACAGAAAAAGTTTCTAAAATCAATCAATCAAGCTATAACAATAACCTCTATTTGTTTACTCTATCAATTATGAAGCGCATGCAAACATGAGTTATTTTGGATCTTATTAATCTTTTGTTTAAGCTATCCATAGGGTAGAAGGGTATCATAACTTAGTGCCGGCAGGAAATGTATGTTATAAGCAGAGGAAGGCGTCTTCAATCCCATAAAGTATCGGTTTGTTGGTCTGTCTGCCTGTCTGTCTGTTCGTATAAACACCTAGATCTCAGAGACTATAAGAGATAGAGCTGTAATTTTTTTTCAATTGCATTTGTTATGTTTGCAAGCAGTTTAAGTTCATATCGAATTTTGGCCACGCCCACTTCCGCCCCTGAAAATCGAGAAAAATATAATAACAGGAGTATTTTTAAAGCTAGAGTCATGAATTTTGGTATAGACAATAGTAACTATAATCTTTGTGATTTCAGATAAAAATTGTCGAAGTTATTAAAAAAATACTGTTGTTAAGCAAAAACTACTTATGTAGTTGCTTTGGCTGACAATCTAGTATATTTTGCATTCTCTATAGTATATATTGAGTGTAATACCATATCAATATACTACATATACCATTTGGTATATTTTTAGTATTTTTGTGGTATGCTATTTTGGTATATTTTTAGAATAATACCGCCATTGTTTTTTTTTTTTTGTACATTTTCTTGACAGGAAGTCTTAAACGCTTTTGAATAATTTGTTATCAAAATGTTAAACAAAAGTATTAATGTCCATTTGCAACTAATAATCCTAAAATAATGCAATTCATTAATTATTCACTTTAGCTACCTAGTAATTGAAAATTATCTTCTGCCCCGTAATTGTATTTTAAATCAAAATGTACTTCTAAAGTGATCGCATAACAGCAACAAAAAATTGCTTAATCCAGATTAAATTTAAGTGTTTAGGCTCCAGCTGTGAACTAAGCACCCACAAAAGTCTTTAATAAATGAAGAGGAAAAAATGAAAGGAGGAAGAAGAAGAAGAGCAATGCTTGGACTATTGTGGGCAAAAAAACAATGGCAACATAATTTTTGCCGAAAATACTAATGGGCAACGAAGAAATGAATTTCTGTCTATTTGCAAATACCATTTTAATTGCCAGCAAAATCCATTCAACAAACGGGGCTAAGCCACAAAATCAGCTCAAGGCAGGAAATAAGGCGATTTTGGGCAAGTGAAAAATGAAAGTAGACACACACACACAAACACACACACACACACATACACACATACAGTGAAATGAGAGTGAAAGTGAAAGTAAATTTATGCGTGCAGCATGCAAAAATTGAAACGAAATAATGAGCGGTAGAGGAGAGGAAGCAAACAAAAGGCATCCAAAAGCATCCAAAAGGATGAACCAGAGACTGCTCGGTTAGCTGTAATCCCTGCAGGAAATCAAGAAAGCATTTTAATTAACTTGGCCGAGAGCGAAAGCGAAAGCAAGAAAAAACAACAAAAAAAGAAAACCAAGCATCTCTCTCTCTGCAAAATATGACCAAAAGCCACAAAACTAAAATCAAAGCTTCGCCAGAGACTTTCCACCAACCGAGTGAGTGAATAAGTGTGAGTGTCTGTTTGAGTGTTCGAGTGGGTTGGTTGGTGAGTGTTGGAGTATCATGATAATTTACTGAAAGCGCAACCATTTTGTACACACACCAACACAATCAATATTAAATTTCCGCTTGCCACATCTTTATTTGCTCTTGTGTTCTTGTGCTAAAGTGGTGGGCATGCTGTGTGTGTGGGGGGGGGGGGGGTGGGTGGGGCGTGGTAACAGGTGCCGGCTACATTTGTGGTGTTGCAAGGGGAAGGAAGGGAGGCGTGCTTGGACTGCGCGCCAAATGGCAGCTTGATGTGAGCACAAAACGCAACTAATTTCCAAAGGGCAATTTTATTATATTTGTGTGTGTGATGCAGCACATAAACTTACGCACACACACAAGTACACAAACACCCACTCACACACACACACACACACACACACACACATATACGCTTCAGCCACATGAAGAGCGAGCGTCGAGAAGCGCTTAGAAGCACATTTCCAAATGCAAATCTAGAATGCCGCTGGCTAACACAACTTACACACAGAGCAAAATAGAGAGAGAGAAAGAAAGAGAGTGAAAGAGTGAGAGAGAGAGAGGGAAAGCGTAATACTCCCTCGCACACATGCAGGTGAAAAGTCAGCACAAAGTTTTCAACTTGCAGTGAAACTGAAGCCAAAGTTGGAATTGGCTTTGGCCGCGGGGCAATTGCAGCAGGCGAGCGAGTTGTTGAAGAACGGGCTAAGCACGAATTGTTCTAAAAGGCAAATACCCACAAAAAAAATACTAAAAGAAGAGAAACAGAAAGAGAGCGAGAGCGAGAGAGAGAGAGAAGATGCGTGTAAACTTTTAATTTCATTCGCAATGCGAATTAATGCAATAAAATGCACCGAGAGGGGACAGCAATTAGTTTACTCAGATTTAACCCCAGCACAAAACAAAAAAAAAAAGAATTGTTATTCCCCCATTTCTTTCTGTTTTTTTTCCCCCCCTTTTTTTCTTACTGCCCAACATTTTATCAAAGTCAACACTCACATATATATTTTAGCAGCAAAGTTGCGAGCGTAATTTCATTTCAGAAATTTAATATTAGTTAATAAATTGCATAAAATATAATTGCATAATTTCACTTGAGTAATTTAATATTAAGTTAATGAATTATATAAAAAGCATTTGCAATTTTATAAAGTAATATTTAATTTGAATTATGAATTAAAACACACAAATATTTGCTGTTGAAAATGTGTAACCTCATACTAAGAGCAGTAAAAAATAATATGAATAAAATATTAATTAATTATTAAGTAACAAATTTATTTGAAAAAGTAAATTTAATAAATAAAAAATGTTTTATTTAAAGATAACAATTTACAATATAAGCTCGTAAGTTAATCATTAAATATTTGCTTTAAAGTATTAAATGGAATATCTAATTATTTAAGCATTTTTTTTTAAGAAAATCGTTTAAAAGAATATATTTATATACATACACATTTTTAATAAATATTCTTCAAATTAAGTGCAAGAAAGGTATTATGAAACAAACTGAAGGAGGCATCTCTGACCTAATCAAGTATATATATTCAAGATCAGTGTCAAGAGTCGAGACGATATATCAATGCCCGTCTGTCTGTCCCTATGAGTACCTGAATCTCAGAGAGTATAAAAGATAGTACTGTTAGTTTGTTACCCTGAACTTGTTAGGCTTATAAGGAGATCAAATTTGTTTTAAATTTTTGCCATGCCCACTTCTGCCCTCTCAAATCGATAATCTTTAGTATTTGAGATTAAGATTTGGTTGCGATCAGATACAAATTGTGGAAATTATTTAAGAAATTCTTTTGTAGAGGCAAAAACGCACATTTACTGCGGGTCTTAATTGATTTGGCTTACATTCTGGTATATTTTGCACTCTATGATAGAATTAAAAATATACTATATAGTTCAAAATATACCAAATTGACAGACAAAGTTACAAAGAGTAGTATTGCTGTAGTACTATGTGAATATACCAAATGTAGCCTTAGTATAATTTAGTATTTTGTGGCATATTTTAAGAATAATACCGTACTGTTTTGATTTCATTCTCACACCTGGTCACACTTGACTTTTTTTTTTTACATTTTATATATTTAATACTCATCTTCATTTTTCGAACGTTATAATTGTTTTTTGAATATTAAGTAATATATGTTTAAATCTCGAATTTTATTTTTTATATTTTTTTAACTATAAATATACAAATAAAACCAATTAAATTTATTTAAATTTGAAGAAAAAAATTTAATTAATTTTGCAATATTGAAACTTCAATAAATATTTACTAGCATTTTAGCAAAGTGATCAAAAATGCTGCTTAGAAATACGAATCAATTGCATTTGATGCAAAATATTAATGCACAGAGAACCGAATTTGAGTGGAAAACTAAAGAAAGTCAAATGGACAAAATACAAATTCGATTCTCAAAGTGCATTTTAAGTTTTGAATGAATGCTTTGAAAGGCTTCAGTTGCATTCATAAGTAGTCCACTCATTGTATTCACACACATACATTCGCATTCACATACATAAATTGCACTTTTGCTGCGATTCACAAAATTGCAATTTTCACAGTTGCATTTAGTATTTCATGTATTTTTTGTTCATTTTTATGTATTTTTTTTTTGTGCTTCTGTATTTTTGTTCAACTAGAACTCGAACACGGACTCGGACGAGAATTAAGCTCTTGACTTTTGAGGACTTTACTGTAACAGTTTAACAGGCTTTTCGACTGGTCAACCTCCCCTCCCCTCCTCTCCCCCTCTGCTTTCACTCTGTCTTTCTCTGTTTCATTTGGTCGGTTGTCTTGTAATGCCTTTGACCCACTTGGTTGCACTGCCAACAGCAGCAGCAGCAGCAGCAAATGGTTTGCCTTGAAACTAAATATTAACTTTAAGGCTCAGCTCACAGCTCATGCAAGTGTCTCTCTCTCTCTCTCTCTCTCTCTCTGTGTGTCTCTGTCAGGTCAAACTGCAATCATAACAATAAATTCCATTTACACGTTTCACCTTTACTTTATTTTCCTTTGCTCTTTGTGCCGAGTGTGTGTGTGAGTGTGTGTGTCTCTCGCTTTTATTCCCTTTTAGAACACATTAGAAATTTATGATGAAATTCATAAGAAATGAAAGGAATCGTAAATACACATTCTATGATACCGCAATTCTTTAAATAAATGCGGTGTGTGAATGTGTAAGAAATACTTGCTTTACATTCTTTAAATTCTTAAAATTGTTCGCCAGCTGTTTATGTTATTATTAGCATTATTTAATCGAATTAAATACCCGCTATTCATTTCGAGATAGAGTAAAACAGTGCAGTATTATTGTTAAAATATACCAAATTAATATACCGAAAAAATACGAAATATCATATTTGGTATATTGATATAGTTCTAGTATTAAAAGTATGCCATAGAATGCAAAATATACCATAGAGTGCAAAATATGCCAACAAAAATTTCCAACCAAAGTTTTTCTTTCATATATTCAACATTTTTTAGCTGATCGCAACCAAACTTTCAGTTATCCTAAGGACTATAGCTATTATTGTTTGTACCAAAATTCACGAGTCTAGCTTTAAAACTACACTTGTTATTCGATTTTTGTTGATTTGCGGGGGCGGCAGTGGGCGTGGCAAAAATTTGAAAACAAACTTGATCAGCGTTTAAACATAACAAGTAAAGTCGAACAAAAATATATCTCTAACTCTTGTAGTCTCTGAGTTTTAGGCGTTTATACGAACAGACGGACAGACAGACGGACATATATAATATGTATCTCTGCCTTTTACCCTATGGGTAACGGGTATAAAAACAGCAAAAACACACACAAGTTTACTATCAGATAATTCATTATTATGTTGCATACAAAACATTTATGAGTGCTCATTCAAAGTGGTTTTTAGTGCAACAGCTTTGAGGTCAATATGTTGCTCATAAATCTAGCAAAAGTTTACTTTAATTTCCCCCACACACACACACACACAACACAACGTGATGATACATGGACTCCAATATGTGTCCAAATCAGTTATCCTTTTTTTTTTTGTTTGCCTTTTCTCTCTGCACTCTCGACTTTTGTTGTATCCCCTTTTTTCATCGCTTGACTAAAGCGAAATTAGTTGCAAAAGCAGTATAAGCGAAGAGTATTCAAATGAATCAGAGAAAAAAAACTACTGCTCTTGTTGATTTTTGATTTCCCTTATCGTTTTACTGTTTTGTTTTCCACACCCATTTTTACTCGCTGTTTTTGTGTCAGTTTGCTGGAATTACTTGATGATTTTTTGGTATTTTCCTGATACTCGTATTGATACACTTGCCATTTTGCTTTGGCCTCCAACGCATCGCATTTACGTTTTCACTTCCTGCTCTTTTATTGCATTTTTGACACTTGACAGCGTCAATTTAGTAGCAGCATTTTCAATTACGTTTCGCATAAAACTACCAAAAAAAAACAAAAAAAAAAACATACTGCAGTAAATAGCACGCGAATTTTGCATTCTACAAATAAAGTCATGAGGCGCACTACAAAATTCAACATTTGATACGAATACTCGTATGTTTGTATGTTTTGGACACAATGCGCGTCATTTCAATTGGGTCAATCAATTTATTGCGCGTTGCACGTTTTGTATCTATTTCGGCACTTTGAAATGCATTCGCAAAATAACTGTGTGCAGCTATTTTGGGTAAATGCTTGAATCACAACTAACTCGGCTGTGGAATAAACGCTACGCTTTCTTCATAAAAGTTGCATGCACTATCATTTAAATACACTAAATTAATATACCGAAAATATACCGAAATGCAGGTATGGTATATATTGAACGTGGAATACACAGAAACTGTTCCTAACAATAGAAAAATACCAAACTGTACCGAAATGCATATCTCGTATAAAAGTTCAATCACGCCCAAATATATACAGTATAGAATAGACGTTACCCATTTTTAATAAAAGTGATGTATTAGCATTTGCAGCACAAAATATACCGAAAATATACTGAAATATACCATAAATATCTAATTTTATAGCTGGTATATTAGATATATGTATTTTGTATTATCTTATCAAAGATTTTGGTCAAATCCATTTTAACACATTTTAGAAATGAACTAAAACGTGTCGCCAATTTATTTAAAACTTGCATTAAAATAAACCAAAAATATATACCGAAAAATACGGAAATATACCGAAGAGTAGAAATGGTATATTCATATAGAAAGTGCTGTCAAAAAAAATTATAGCTCTGGCCTAGATGCTAAAATTTCTTCTAAACCATTTTGACGCACTTTATTGTGCGAAAATGTGCGAGAATTTATTAAAAACTATCATTAAAATATACCGAAGCAATACTTAAATATACCAACAAGCACTGAAATATACCGAAATGTGTAACTGGTTGGCATAGAAAATGTTGTTAAAAAGATTTTAGCTCTTTCTCTTAGCTGAAAAATACGAAAATATACCAAAAATTATAAAAGATACCGAAAATTCAATCTAAAAAATTAAGTTGTTGCCTTGATGTACTGAAATATACCAAAAATACTAAAAGATACTAAAAATATAATTTCTAAAATTTAATTGTTGCCTTGATGTACTGAAATATATCAAAAATACTAAAAGATACCAAAAATATAATCTCAAAAGTTAAATTGCTGATGTACTGAAATATACCAAAAATACTGAAATGTATTATATCTAAAATTAAAGTGTTGCCTTGATGTGCATATGTTTGTACAAAATACCTTTCTAACACATTTGAGAAATTAACAAAATGTGTGGAACAATTAAATAAATGTATCAACTAACTAAAATCTCAAATAGTATGCTTTAAGCTATGCACAGACTGAGCTTCCCAATTGAAGCTCTTTTTTCGTTGCCGAGTTCACATAAAGTGCTTAAAAATTGCCACAGAATTGACAGTTTATTTAAACATATACAACGAACATCTGAGAGAAGAAAAAACACTCGAAGATCCGCTTATTTGCAAAATGCAAGAAGAAAACAATGTACAAAACTTGTTGCTAGCATCTGTATGTTATATATATATATATGTATCTAGCGAATTTGAATAGCGAATATTCTACTACTATTTTGGTTTTCGGTTTATCCCTATTATATATATATATATATATATTTTTTTTTGTTGTAGCGACAAGTTTTGGGCAGCTGCCAAACTCATTGGCTTGGTGCACATGTGGTGCCCAAAAGAAGCTGAGAAGCAGAGCAGCATCCAAGGAGCATTTCAAAAGCATCGATACGACAACGAAGAACGGAGACATTTGCATTTTATTCTCTCTCTCTCTCTCTGTCTCTCTCTGTCTCTCGCATCGCAAATGCAAAACTAAAACGGATAAGCAAAATGCCAAGCAAAGGCGAAGGAAACTGCAGTTAGTTTTGTCTGGCTTGAATTTTGCCCATTTCCTTTAACCATTTTATTTTATTTTGCCTCGTTTTCTATTGCTATGTTTTTTGTTTTCTTTCTTTCTGTTTGTCGTATTTGTTGTTGTTGTTGCTGTTGTTGCTGTCAGTCAGGCTCTGCTTTTTTTTTTTGTTTGCCATTTGGTTTGCATCTGTTTTGTTGTTGTTTGTTCTTTTTCTTTTTCTCTTTCTTCCATTTTGCCCATTCATTTTGCTATTTTGTTTTTTGCATAGTTCAAGTTATGTGGCCCGAGAAGAGCAACACACACACACACACACATCGAGACACACACACACACACTCACACACACACACACACATCGAGACACACACACACACACACATGCAAGTGCTGGACGTGCTGTTTTGTGTCTGAGCCAACTATTTTGTAGGTTATTAGGGCGTAACGCGCACATATAGACTGACACGCCCCCTCCCACTTACACACACACACACACACACTCGCACACACACACACATTCAAGTTGATTTTAAAGTTTAGACATGGCCACTAAAGCTACAGCAACGTTGATTCGCATCCTTCGTTTGCCACAAAGCGAAGCAAAGTGAACCCAGAGGATTCCACTTTGCCATCGCCAATTAAGTCAGCTTACTAGTTCACTATACCAGCGAGATAAAAAGAGACAGAGAGAGAGAGAGAAAGAGAGAGAGACAGTCTCCATTGAGCGCATTTCAATATTAAATTTATGCTTTTGCTAGGGTATCAAACATTTTTTGTTGTTATCGTTGTTGCTCTTCATTTTCACTTTAATTCATTTTCTTCATTCTTTGGTGCTTAGTTGTTTACACAAAAACCAAAAATTGTAAAGTTCAATTGGGCAGAAAAATGAAAATCTGGGCATCTACTTCACTTAACTACACGACAATACAATTTGGTATATTTTGCACTCGGTGGTATATTTTGAATGTAGTATTATAGCAATATACCAAAAATACTTTTATACTTTTAGTATACTTTTAGTATTTTTGCGCATTATAAATTTGGTATATTTTAAAAACAAAACAACACTGTTAATATAGTATATTTTGTACTCTATACTTTGAATGCGGTACTAATTTTAGTATTTTTGTGGTATATTAATCTAATTTGGTATATTTTATGAATCATGCCGCACAAACTCGACTGTAGCCTGCTTCCTTTTCACTATATATGTATAAATTGTGTATTTATTTTATTTACAAAATTATGCTTAATGTAAAATATAAACATAATCCAAAATTAAGGAGTATTACCCTAGGCCTTCGATTCGTTATATAAATTATTTTTCAGTTTTACTTTTACATTAAATTACAATTCTTTTTACATTAAATTTCGCCAAAAATGCATTTCTTTTTCTTTAGTATTTTCAGTTTGCTTTTCTATTGTTGTCTTTAAATATTTAAGTCATAAAAATTTTGCTTTTACTTTAATGAACATTATCACTAAGCAGGAATTTCCCTAAGTATTATAAGACATACATTTTTTGTTTTCGTTACAATTATAAACATCATAAATATTTAATAGAAATAAAACAGAAAAGTAACACAAACAAAAAACGTATTTTTAGATAACACTTAAGGAAATTGAAAATACGAAAATCAATCTTTAAATTCACATTCAACACAAAAATCTTGATTTAAAAATTTCTTAATTTAAAAATCTAACTTCAAGATTGTATATTTTTTTTTTAAAGATCGAAGAAATCTGAAATTAAGATTGACAAACCTACTTTTCAATCTGAATTTTATTTTCTCTGTGTAGTGCAGCTTTTTTCTGGATCTAAACTGTTCTTTGACAGCTTCTAAAAGCTGTAGTAGAGCACACTAGTTATGTTTTCTGAACAACAGTTTTATTAATGTTAAATTTTATTATTTTATTGAAATAACGAAAACAATTTCTTATGACTATGGCTAAGTTTTTACTAATAAACCACAATATTACATACGTTATAATTGAATATTTATTAACTACGTTTTCTTAAAATTTCATAAATTGATGTTTTACGAGGTATCTGCTCGTCGAGGTTGTATTTGGAGCAACTTCAACTACGTGACAGTTGAAGCACAGTCAAAAGAACGGACAACATTTTGCTCAAGCTCGTTTTTTTTTCTCGTTGTTGATGTTGTTGTTACTTTTGTGCGTTTGTCGTGGGGTTAATGTTTATAGCCAATGCGTAGCTTTTGACCACTTTTGACCAGGCAATCCGGTTCTAAACGCTCCAAAGGACCAAGCAGCAAGGACATGAGACCAAGTGAGAGAGAGAGAGAGAGGGAGGGAGAGAGGAGAGTGGAATTTTGATTTTGGATTGGAGCTCGTTTTAAAGCGGATTTGAGATGCTGTTGAATATTATTTATGGCTTGCCTTTTTATTTCTCTCGCACAAAACTCTCGAAGCTTCGATATGAGAGCCAAACACACACACACAGGATTGTGCGAAAATATTTGCCAACATTCTTTGGGTATTTAAACAAAGATTTATTTTATATATGTATACATATATAGAAAAACACATTCACATATAGATACGTATATCTTTATGTGGTGCAAACGGGCAACGGAAATTGCAAGTGGAGCGTTGAATCCTTTTCAGCTTCAACACGTTCAACGTCCTAACTGTGTGTTTAGGGTTGTGATTCTCTCGATGTGTGTGTGTGTGTTTGTGTGTCCATTGTTCAAGGATTTGTTGGGACTTGTTTCATATTTCACGATAACTCCATTTATCGTTGTTTTGGGGGCTTTAAAGATGAAATGAGGTTATCAGTTGTGCGGTTTATGTTTTAAGGCTCACTCTCTTTCTCTCTCTCTCTATTAAGACCTCAACACAGATTGCAAATGCACACACACACACACGCACACACACACACAGACACACACATAAAGATAGACACTTCATAGGACTAATTGATGCAATATGCATATTTGGTCTATTAATTTGTGTTTATGCATAATTCCAATTAATTATGCATAATCGTGATTAACAGCCAAATGCAAATGCGACTTCACGCTGTCAGAAATTGGCTCAAATTAAACGGCGGCAGCAGCCCATTTGCCTACATATATCTATATTTTTTTTCTCTCACTGTATTTTAATTAGCTTAGTGCACAGTTATGTTACTTTCTCTCTCCCACACACACTCTCTCTGTGTGTGTGTGTTTGTATTTTATTTACGAGCTTAACACGTGACACGAGCGTTTTATCTGCGCCCAGCGACAGTTGGCCAAATATTTGGACCAGGTCCAGGTTCCTCCCCTTCCCCCACATTTGAACGTAAATGAATATGGGCACTGATTACATTTGGGATTGGGACACGCCCCCCTCTTCCTCTTCATCGTCCTCTTCTGGACCATTTCGATTCGGCTATTTGGGTAGCATCCAAATAAATCTAACAGCTTTTGCAATCGCAGCCACAAAAATGCGATATACAATTGAAATACATATTTGTATTTGTGCTAGGTTTCGATATCCAAATTGGTTACAGCAGCAAAAATAAATGTGCCATGATATCGAATACGAATACGAATACCGAAACTATAAAATGGACGCAATTTTCTAGCTGGCAACATCAGCTGTCCAATATATATATATATTTATATATTTTAAGAGAGAATTTTAACGCAAAATGATCGAAGAAAACATGAAATAGAAGTTAACGAAATGCTTCAAATAAAATCTAGTTAAAAAAATGTATTATTACTATAAACACATCTAAAATAACTTTCTTGAGCAAAGATAAGTTTTACTAAGATCTTAGTTGTTTAAGTGATAATAGTGAATGCGATAAGTTCGATGAAGATGTGAAACAAACAGAAAAATAAACGAGAAGCTCAACGAAAAGTTGCACGAATTCTTAAAGAAGAAACTAAGCGCAATAGTAAACGAAAAGCGAGAGAAACTGAACGAAAAGTTATAGAGAAGTTCAACGGTTTGCAAATCTAGAAAATAAACGAGTAGAGAAAGCGAGAAGCTAGACGTCAAAACTCAACGAGAAGCCATACAAAAATGTAAGAGAAAGCTTCAACTAGAAATCGAAATCTCAAAGATGAACGAAATTCAAAACGAAAAGCTGTACGAAAAAACTCAGCGAGAAGCCGAAAGAAATATAGAAGTTTAAGTAGAAAATATAAGAGAAGTTTCATGATAAGCAAAACGAGAAGCACTTCAATGGTATTTAAGTCTCGAAAACAAACGAGAAGCGGGACGACAAAAGTAACGAGAAGCTAAACGGAATGTTAAGCGAAACGTTCACTCGTATGCAAAACTAGAAAACTAACGAGAAGTAAAGTGAGTAGCTGAATGAGAAGTTGCGTGGCAAACGCGACGAGAAGCTAAAAACGAAGAGAAATTAAGCTAAATTCAACTGCATAGAAACTAAAAAATCAACGAGAAAATAAACGAAAAGTCAATAGAGAAGTTCTACTAGAAAATAAACGAGTACTTTTATGGAAAGCAGTAGATATTAAGAAAAAAAGAAAAAAAAATAAAGAAGTTTAACCGCATCTAAATTATTGTGAACATGAACGAGAAGCAAAGCGAAAAACTCAACGAGACGCTAAGCAGAGAGAAGTTAAAACTCAAAGAGAAATTAAATGCAAAGTAAATTCAATAAATAAGTTCAACTAGAAAATAAACGAGTAGCTTCATGTGAGCAAATCGAGAACAGCCAAGCAAAAAGGAGTAGAGAAAAGTAACGAGAAGCAAACCGTGAATCTGAACGAGAAAGGAGAAGATACGACAAACAAAACTTATCGAGAAGCTAGATGTAGAGTTAAACGAGAAGTTCAATGGCTAGCAAATCTAGAAAATAAACGAAAAGTAAAGCGAGAAGCTTAACGAAAGGTTGCCCGACAAACTCAACGAGTAGCTAGAAAAACGAAGCGAGGCTAAGATAAGTTCAACAGTAAAGTAAAGAGAAATTGAACGAATAGTGAATAGAGTAGATCAACTGCATTGCTGCATTTCGAATCTCTGCGTTGAAGACATTTCGTAAATCGCAGTGCAAATGCAACTGATAAAAAGCTTAACTCGATGTCGACTTCTCACGCTACTCAATGCACAACTCCCCAGCTTAACCACAATTCATTTAGCGTTCGGGTTGTGCTTAGATACAGTCTCCCACAGAGAGCTCGGAGAGCTCGTAATAATTAGCTGCACTATGGTTGGAAAGGGATGGAGATGGAGAGGGGAAGAGTGAGAGAGAGAGAGAGAGAGAGCTTGGCTTGGGTTCGCTGTCTGGGTTATGTGTGGCTGCTGTCGACGTATTAAGCTGAGACATGTCTAGATTTGTTCAAAGCGCACACCACAACTCAATTAGATGATGGGCGAATGCTGTTTCACGATTCTCGCTAGATCCTTCTCAGCTTTCTAACTCTCTCTCTCTCTCACACTCTCTTGCTTTGCCAAATTTCATGCACATTCCCTTGCCTTTTGGCCGTGTGCCCAAAAAACTTTCGACATAAGTGTGTGCAAGAGAGAAAGAGGGAGAAAGAGGGAGAAAGGGGGAACAACTCCTGCACTTCTTCCAAACTAAAGCCAAAGTAAGTAAGAAAAAAAAGGCAGCTCTGCTATTTAAGTGACCCTCGTCGTTTATCTCGCTTTTTATTTGGCCAACGCTTCGGCAGCTTTTGGCTAATTTTGTTTATTAAAAGTTGGCTGACCTTACAGCACCTCTACCTCACTCTCCCTTCCTCCCCCTCCTTTACTCTATGTAAGCAAAACTTTGGCCACCGCATCGCGCGTTAAAGTTGCGCCCCGTTTTCTTGTTGTTGTTGTTGTTGTTTGTTGGCTCATGTTGCGAAATTAATTTCGGTTTGTGTGCCGTTGAGCTTTCAGGGTTTCAGTGTTTCAGGGTTGCCAAGTGTCATTAGTTTGCTGTTTGGCAGGCAAACCGGAGACATAGTTAAATTAGCTAAACATTGCGGTTGCTTTTACATTCATTTGCCACACGAAGCTGGGGCATGTGCAGCATTTGATGGAAAAGTTGCCTCTGCTTTCCAATTGCTGTCAGCATGGCTTGTCCAGGGAGGAGGGGGGTGAAAAGGGAGAGAGGGGGAAGGAAGTGTTGTTTGTCGACTGGCGACTTTTCGCTCAGCGGTTGCCATTGCCTAATGGCTTTGCTTTTGCACTTCACTACACTTGGCCCCGAAAAGTTTTCGCATAAAAATTTAGATAATGCTTCCTATAAATGGGCATTTCTCTCTCTCTCTCTCTCTCTTTTCTCTTTCTGGGCGTGGCCAATGTTGCAACAGCAGCAGCAATGTTGCCACCCAAAAATGAATTTGTCTGCACTTTAAGCAATTCTACCCACAATTATTGCTCCCAACCGAAAAATGCAAGAGCGAGAGAAAGAGAGAAAGAGAGAGAGAGATAGAGAGATTGAGTGGAGCTTTGAAGAATTTCTCAACTGTTGCGGTTGTTGAAATTAATCGACTTAATATTCAGATTGAAGATGCAAATTATTTGCACCAAAGGAATTTTTCGCTGCAATTTGTGGCGTTTGCTTCGCATCGCCTGCAGCCAAAAACCGAGAGAGAGAGAGAGAGAGAGAGAGAGAGAGAGAATTACACAAAGTACACAAGCCAAGAAATCTGGGGAAACTTATCTTAAATAAAATGTATCAATTTGTTATAAATAAAATGCAGTATCATGATAGCCAACGAGTCAGATTCTCAAGCACATCAATTTCAGCAATTAAGTGTGCCAGATTCCTTAACACTGTAAACTTACTTTTATTGCTCAATGAAAAAATATAAGGTAAAAAATTTGCAGCCTTCTAGCTCTTACCATCTGACTTATTCATTCATTCTTCAGCCAGTCGCAATAAAAAGTTGAATACGAAAAAATCAAATGAATCTCCCTTTATTGCTCGATCAGATAAGTCAAATTATAACCTACAAAATCTGCAGCCTTCTAGCTCTTACCATTTTGCTTCAGCCAGTTAGTCTGAACTTAAAGTTTAATAGATTTATATAAATTAAAATCTCCCCTTTATTATTCAATCAAATAAATCTAACTATAATCCTTTAAATTTGCAGCCTTCCTGCTCTTAACATTTAGCTGAAAATTTGGCAGCCTTGTAGCTCTTACCATTTGATTTGTGTATTGAAACTTAAGCAGACAGTCTGGACATAAAGTTATCTAAAAGTAGATTAAGTTTATCCTCTATCTATTGCTCGATCAAATAAGTAAATCCATAATCTGTAAAAATTGGCAGCCTTTTAGCTCTTACAATAATATAAAATAATAAATAATATAAAATAACATATGTAGAAAAAATTAATCCATCTTTATTGCTCGTCAAATATGGCAAACAATAATCCATTAAATTTGCAGCCTTCTAGCTCTTACAATTTAGCTTGTGTATTGATATTTTAGCCAATCACTCTGAACAAAAATTTGAATATACATATGTGTGTAGATCGCATTAAACCCCTTTTATTGCTTGATCAAATAAGTCAAACTATAACCTGTAAAATTTTTGCAGCCTTCTTGCTCTTACCATTTGGCTTATGCATTGACACTTCAGCCAAGTAGTCTAAACTTATAGTTGAGTATATGTAGATCAAATTAAACCCAACTTTTTTCTTGATGAAACAAGTCAAACTATAATCTGTAAAACTTACAGCCTTCAAGTTAAAACTTACAGACTTCTAGTTGAATTATTATTGCACTCAATGATTAACTGCCAATTACTGAAATTGTGTAATTTCAAAATTTATAGATTATGCTTAACATTTATAGATAAAACTTGAGGTGCTTATAAAGAAATTTGTTACTAAGCATTAATTAATATAAATTTTGAAATTACACAATTTCAGTAATTGGTAGTCAATCATTGAGTGCAATAATAATTCAATTCGTTTAACAATGCAGCTTCTGTATGTGAGAGAATGTTCAGTTTATGGTCATAGATATTCTATTCGACATTGCTATGAAATTGAAAGTGCTGGATAGAATGAATAGAATAAATGAATATACACTCGCAAGTAGAGCTCGTGACGTTGAAATGAATGAATGAATGCAGAGAGAGAGAAAGAGATTAAATGGCACTCGGAGTTGCTAATAAAGTTTTCTTCTCAGTTTATTCATTTTTTTTTTTGGGGGGCGCGCGCGAAAAGTTAGTTGACTGCTTCAATATTTATGTAGACAGTTTATCGATTTCATGGATAAGAAGTAACAGCTATATAGAAGAGAGAGAGAGAGAGAGAGAGAGAGAGTGAGTTTATTGAGTGTTGAGTATCGTTCAATGCTGGCTGTTCAATGGGAATGCACATAAACGAAAGATGCCATAACTGTTTGACAAGCACCTGGCACTGAGAGTTTTGACTCTCTGGCCATCACAGTTCGAACTTCGAACGCATCGTCGCTTTCAATTGCGAGTGCGGAATGCTGGAGCAGTGGTTGAGTGCTTGAATGCTTGAATGGATGAATGGATGAATGGTTGGACTGTCTGTCTGCCTGTATAGCTGCGGGGCACAACAGCACGGGCATCACTTATCAACCATTTATAAACAATAAACGAATATAAACAAGAAACTTTTGCCAGCATCAAATGCATTACAACAATGCCCCAAGCAAGCAAGCGGGAGAGAGAGAGAGAGCAGACAAGAAGGGAGGGAGAAGCAATGACAGTGCCAGATAAATGGCATAAATATGGCAAAACAAAATGGACGAAGGGTGCACAAATTGATGCGCCCTGGGAGAAATTGGCACTGTCACTGCCAAAAAAGACGGGTCGACGGGATCACGAAAGGGCAGCTGAAAACGAGGGGGAGGAGAGAAGGGGAATGGAGAGGGAGAGTTACTTCGTCAGCCAAAACATGTCAATGCGAAAACTTTTTCCCTACTTTTTTCTTCTCTCTTTCTCTGTGTGTGTGATTTCTTGAAACTTATTTTTGCTCCGTGGCTGGCTTTTCTTTTGCTTCATTGAAAGTTGCTGCACAAATGGCAGTCAACAAAACAATGTGGGGGGTAAAACAGAAATCAAATTCAGCATGACCTGCAAATACTGCTTAAATCGATATATATAGTATTTAGTCTTTATCATTTACATTCTTGTTATTTCGACTATTTATAAATAGGTTTATGTGGTATGCATAAAATAAAATGTGTATTCAGTTGACACTTTTAACTAACTAAACATTACTTTGAATATTAGTTTAACTCCGAATAGAACTACTTAAATTATAATAATAATTTGTATTATTAAAGCATAGTTAAGAAATTATATTAATTAAATAATATATTTATATATTTGTTTTTAGTTTTAAGAACTATCAAATTAAATTTTGATTTCATATGTGTTACAACTGTGAACATTAAAATCGCAGTGCGTTAAAAAGTTTAAAATACTATTATAAAAGCAAATTCGAGACAACATTTAGTTATAATGAATTTACTTTTAAATAATTTAATCATTTTTTCATCATATAATTTACTTATTATCTTTAGATAAATTGATTGTAAATAATTAGAGAATATATAAAAAAAAAAAAAAAATAATTTTTTCATTATTCATAACTCATTATATCCACTAATCTTTGTATTTTCACGTTCTGTGAGTGCTGCCCACTCGTCTAAGTAGCGCTGCCAACTGTCAGCGTTGCCAGATTATTTTGTCGCAAGCGCCGCTTCGCCGCTTGTCATGAGCAGAGCCAGCACACACATGACACAAAGTTTTGGGGCCGAAGTAATTGGAAAAGTTTATGGCTGAAATAACTCTTGAGTTGCTGTCGACTTATCTGTTTGCTTAGCATACCCCTCCAGCGGCGTCAGCTACAGGGCATATTCCCCCCCCCCCCCCAGAACAGAGGTAAAAACAATGCGCAAGAATAACAAAACAACAACAGTAACAGTAACAACCAAACAGCAGACGAAAACGAAGACGAAAATTTGTACTGCACAATCAAAGGGTGAGGTCTGCAAAAGATGACACCAAGCGGTGGAGAGAGAGAGGGAGAGAGAATGGGAGAGGGAACGGGAGCGGGAGCGGGAGAACGGTAGCGAAAATGGGGAAAAGAAAGGCAAAGTTTTACGTTTATGTTTGTTTACGAAATATGAAAGGGAAGCGCGTTGAGGAAATGGCAAATAAAATGCCGAGAATGCCGAATGCGAGAAGCAAGAAGGCAGAAGCCGAAGGTTGAAGGTGAGCCACTGACTCGCTTCCTCTTTTTCTCTCACTCTCATTCTTACTCCCTCTTTCATTCACTCACACTCTGTGCAGTAGTTGTACATACGTATATATCAAAAGTATTTTATGCACATTAGTTGCGCTTTTATGAACTTGAAGTTGTCATTTCTAGCCAACAAACTTGACGCTCAACTGTCGTCCTTAATGTCCCAACGTCCTGACTCACGTTTACTCCCCCCTCACTACCACCTCTTGCTCCCCTTCTTCTTCTTCATATTCGTCCCTATCGCAGGCATCCTATGCATTGTGCCAGCGCTGTTGTTGATACTCGGCCTCTGCCTCTGCCTCTGAATGGCGAAGGCAACCGCTCAAAAAGCAGCTGCAAATGACAAGAATTTGTTGCTAGGCTTGTTGTCCTCTTCTCCACCTCCTTCTCCTCCTCGAACTCACTTCACTCTGACTGCCTGCTGCTGCTTGCTGCCACTTGCCTCACGCTGTCTTGTTGCCTCTTGTTGTCTAGTTGCGCACACACACACACACAGAGAGAGAGAGAGTTGTGGCGCCTCCATCGCTGCGTTCGTGGCATGTAAATATTAACTTTGAACAAAATACGACACGGTCGGACCCAGCGACTTGGAAGGCCAAAAACCCATCATACAACCCATCAAAAGCAGCGACCCAGTAACCTCAACCCAACCAAACCCATTTTCGAACAGCAACAGCAGCAACAGAAGCTTACCCATCATCTGTGCGTTGCACTCAGCGAAATGATTGGACAGCCCAAGGTTCTGTTGCCTTTAAACTTTCATATTAAAGGCTTTCGACTAGCTTACAGTTATCGATACTAGCTTACATACTATCGATAACTATGTTTAATGAAGTTTTTTGATCAACAATAATTTTGGTATATTTATTTAAGGTTTTATATTGCTAACCTTGTTTTACTTACTTGCTTTTTATCACGATTATCAACCTATTACTTGTGCTTTTGACTAGCTTACAGTTATCGATACTAGCTTACATACTATCGATAACTATGTTCTATGTATGTATTTTAGATCAACAATACTTTCGATATCTTTACTACTTATTTGCTTTACTTTATTGATTCAACAACTTATTATAAATTAAGTATGTTATCAGAATGCGATTTTCAATAGCATACTATCGATAACTATGTTTATTAAAAGTTATAGATTTAAAATCAACAATACAATGAGATATCAAACTTTATTAAAGGATTTACATGGCTGTACTTGTCTTACTTATTTGCTATACTTTCACGATTATCAACCTTTTGTTTTCAACACTTTGTTATTAATAAAGCATACTATCGTGCTTTCTATCGATATATCTATGTTTATAGACAATTTAGATTAAAGTGAACAACGCTTTAGATATCTTTACATTAGTATTTATGCTTTATTTCTATACTTTTAATAACTTGCTTAACTGCTAAGCTGCATATAGCAATAAGAATTGATGGAATGAGCAAATACAATAATATTGTGGGTCAGCTCTAGAAAAGAGTACAAGTGTAAATGCATTTTCCAATTGTTACTATCGTTAAGATATCGATGACTTGCAGTTGCTTGAAAATTCAAGTTTTTCAGCTTCCAATTGACTTATAACATCAGAGAATAGTAACAATCTGATGAAGCTTCTCTTAAATTCCACAATTTAAACATGACAAAACGCTATTGACGAAACAAGTAAACTATCGTTAAACTATCGCATTCTTTGACAATACATTCTAATGCCATCGTTAAATAATCGCACTCTTTGACAATCCATCACAATTCTAGTGCCACAAATCTATCGATAGAGTCGCATTTAAAGTGACTTCCATTTGAGAGGACGTGCATTTGAAACAAGTGGAGCTTAAGCTGCTATCAAAGTGCCAACATTTCGTAGAGTGGCATGCCATAATCTAGACTTTAACTAGATTTAGTATACACTCGCAGTTTAGTTATAGTTTATAGCACATTTCTGTGCTATGCTGTGCTGTGCTGTGGTTTCTGTGAGTGTAGTAAAGTATAGTAGAGAGTGGAGCACAACTCTCGAGTCTCGGTTAAATAAAACTTTTGCGCACATTTTTTTTGTCATACTTTATGGATGTTGTCGTTGCAACAGCAGCAACAGCAGCAACATAAGAGAGAGAAACCCGCTCCCTCCCCTTCCCACCGTAGGAAAACTCCAGTTTTCTGCTCGACCATCAAGCTGTTGTTTGCAACTTTCTCTACCTCTTTCTCTCTCTCTGTAGCTGTCTCTGTCTGGTATATTCAACGCGTAATCGGATGCAACCCGGCTTAGAAGTTTTGTAATTGTTGCGATGGCTGCCAGGCAACTGCAACTGCAGTAGCAAACAGCAGCCGATTTGACCCACAAAAAAAAACAAACTTATATATATATAGTAAACATAAACAACACGAAGAAGAACAACAGGCTGTAGGTGCTTGAAGAAAAAGGGATAAGGCAATAGAGCCGCTTCATTAAAGCTCAGTTATGACACTAAGCGAAAAGTTGTGAAGCGTAAATTTTTGTTTGGGAGAGTCTCTCAGAGTCTCTCAGACTTCGTCTCGTAGTTTTCTTAACGCTCTCTGAACACGTGTCAACGTTGCGTATGATTGATGAAGGCGAAGAGCCAAAAGCAACAGCAGCCGAAGCAGCCGAAGCAGCATAAACAATAACAATAACAGCAAAAAGGACATTGAGTAAGCATGTCAGGCACAATGATGAAATAAGTGCGTGTTCACAACGAAAACAGCCCAAGTTCTCTCTCTCTCTCTCTCTCTCTCTCTTTCTCTCTCTATCGGAATGATTGAAGCATGCTTCAACAACAGACAACATCGAAAAGGGGGCAGAAAACCTTCTGCTTGGGTTCATTAAACTGATGGCAAAACAGCTAATCGCATTCCCAGTCTGACTGACCTTCTCCCCCTCCCCCTCCTCCTTCTCCCCCTCCTCACCCAGCACAAGTTTTGCTGACCAAGCCGAAACTCAAAATTGATACGCACTAATGTCCTTCAATTATGTAAAATTGGGCTTGTCTTTTGCTAGCCTGACAACTTTGCTTTCTAGCCATCGAACAAGTGAAGCGGAAAACACAAAAAATATGTCTTCTTCTCTTTCTCTCCCTCTCGCTCTCTCTCTCGCTTTCCTTCTCTCTCTATCTCTTGAAGCCTATTTGAAATGCTTTCGTTTGCAATCAGTTTTGATGGCATAATAAATACGTTGTTTCCCATACGCTTGCCAACAAATTATGTTACGCATTCCGTTTTCCTTATCCCAAATGTCTCCTTAAACTTATCACATTAATCGACATTTGAATTGCACTCAACTTAATGCTGTTTTCTCCCAATCAGCAGCAGCAACAATTTTAATCAAATTTTGCCCAGCTGCGAGCTGAGCTCAAATAGTTAACTCTCTGATAAAGTTCGATTGAAAATTTAGTTTCAAAGCAAATAAATTGCACATATTTTGTATAGATATAGATTAGTTGAAAATTTGGCAATAATAAAGCAACAAAATTGCACATATGTAGTATAGAAATAGATTAGTTGAAAATTTGGCAATAGTTATAATAAATCCTTACAGATTGAACTATTATAGAAAATGAAGATAACTGCAAGGGCAAAATACTGATAAAGAAGTGAAGAAATACACAAAGATTCTGGATGGTAATCAGTTGGTAATGAAGAGGTGGCTTATATGAAACAGACAGCGGATCAAGTTATTCGAGTGGGCGTGGTCAAGGGGAAGAGCTTTACAAAGATTGTCAAAGATTGATCAACGGTTGCTCAACAGTTGTGCAAAAGTGCAGCAAGTGAACAAAGTTAGTTGGCGGTAATCAGTTGGTAATCAAGAGGGGTAAAAAAGTGATTACCAAAAATGTGTATGAATGTGTGTCCTATGGTGTATGTACCCTTGACTAGGCGTCGAACCGAAATATTCGAGTGGGCGGAACTACGAAGTAGGCGTGGTCAAACAGAAGAGCTTCACAAAGATTTCCCAGGCTGCTTAAGTCCACTTTATGATCAACTGTTGCTCAACAGTTGTGTAGAATTGCAACAAGTTGACAAGCCAAGTTGGAGGTAATCAGTTGTAAAATGTATATATCATGTGCTCAACTGCTACTCAACGGTTGTGCACATACTCAACGTGTTGCAGCAGGTAATCGCTTGGTAAGCGATCGAGTGTGAAAAAAGTTTGCCAAAAATTTGTGACTTTTGTGTGTGTTTGAGATATTAATGAAAGCGAATACGTTTAGTAGGCGTGCTTAGACAGAAGATATTCAGCAAGATTTGCCAGCTTAATCAGGGTACTTTGAACTCAACAGTTACTCAACAGTTTTCAAGAATTGTTCGAAATTTAAACTACATGAAAAAATCATTGCCAAAAGTTGAAGTTGATGTGTGAAATGGGCAGCGGATCAAGCTAACTAAGTGGGCGTATCTGCTAAGTGGGCGTGGTCAAGCAAAAGTGCTTGCTTAAGTTCACTTTTGAACAACTGTTGTTCAACAGTTGTACGCAAGAAATTCAATCGCAATGCAAAATGAATTCTTAGTGTATGCTTTCAAATTAAGCGAAAGGTCTTTGCAGTCAGCTTTCCAAATTTTATATTCATTTCAAAACAAAAATACATAAATTGATTGAAATATATAGAAATGTAGTATTAAGTAATACTTATTTATATTCAGATTGCTAATCAATTACTTAATCCTTATCAGCAGTTGCAGCAATTTCAAACAAATTTGCTTAGCTGTGAGCTGAGTTCAAAAAGTTGACTCGCTGATAAGCTTGCTTTGATTAAAAATGTATTAATAAGTTAGCAAATCACAGATTTAGTCACTTAGTATAAAATTAGTCAGAGATGCAAAGTGTGCTGTAGAAATTTGCAGGGATTTCCCAGCTGATAAAGAAAGCGGCTGGTAATCAAGATCTCAAATCAAAACAAGTTTTTCTGCTTTGAAGTATTTAATGTTAATGTTAATATTGTATATATAATTAATGAGTTGGTTATATGATTTAGTCTTATCATTTTTCAAACAAAATACCTTAAGATTAAATAGCAAAGAAATGAAGTTTTACCTTTTGAGCAAGTCAGCAATCAACAGTCGAGTCGTAAAAATTTAGTGATTATTTCCACATTGAAATAGATTCTAAAAAAAATGGAAACATAAATTAAAATTAATATAATAATTTTGAATACTTTGCCAAATCATTTTTAGATTTAAACCTTTTCATTCATCGAAATTACTGGTTAAATATTTATATTTCTAAACCACTCTTGTTCAGAGAGGAAAAATTATTGCTGCGCATCGCAAATCAGTCTGTGTACATATATAGAATATATATAGTATGAGTGAAAAGCTATCAACAGCTGTACAATCGATTTCGAGTGTGTTCCATGTGTAATTTGATGTGCATGGGAATAAACAGGCAATCGGAATTGCTTTGGATGAAGTGGTTGAAGGAGTGGAGAGGGGAGAAGAGATGATTGGCTGACTCATAAAGCAGCTGTGGAAGAGGATGAAGAGCGTTTTATATAGCGAAAGCAAATTCAAAGCGCGCTACTGCACTTTGATTGCAAATAAAATCAGATGGGGAATACGCTAAAAAAAATCAGTAAAAAAGAAAAGGAGAAAGGGAAAATACTAAAAGCGAGAGCGCGAACATTCATTCACAAGTGAATTGCAATTTGTTTGCTTATCAATATTTGCTTATCAATTGAGCAGGTCGCCAACATCAAAAGTGCCGAGACAACGACGACGACGATAATCTGACTGACGTATGACAATTGACAGGGGAGCAAATCACAAAGCTCCTCTCTCTCTCTCTCTTTCTCTCTCTCTCTTTTTCTCTCTTTCTGTCTCTGTCTCTGCTGTAGGCTCGCTCTTTGTTTAATGTCGAGAATTGTTACAACATTTGTGTTTATTTATTTTGATTTTGATTGAATAAGTGCAAAGGCAGCTAACGGGCCCGGATTTACAACGTCGCCGTCGTCAATTTTCTCCTGCTTTCAGGTATCGTCGTTTTTATACCCGCTACCAATAGGATAGAAGGGTATCCATTAACATTGAAATGTATGTAAGGCAGAAGGAGACATCTCCGACTCCATAAAGTATATATATGTATGTGCTTGATCAGCGTCTCTCAATAGTACATTTTGTAATCTATGGCATATATTTTAATGTGTGGTATATTTTGTACTCTATAGTATAATTTAAGTGCTGAACTACAGCAATATACCAAAATTATATGGTATTTTATAGTATTTGTTGTGTTGACTCGCAATCTGGTATATTTTAACTTTTATGGTATATTTTGAATATGGTACTATATTAATTTTCTAACCATAGCATATGGTATATTTTAGTATTAGTTGGGTTGACGGACAATTTGGTATATTTTGTACTCTATGGTATATTTTGTTCTCTTTGGTATATTTGAAATGTAGCACTATATAAATATACCAAATATAGCATACAGTATATTTTTTAGTATTAGTTGTTGGAATGGAATATTTCGATTGTTGTACCATACAAATATGGCATATTTTTGTATCAGTTTGCCTTGGCTGACAATCTGGTATATTTTGCAATATATGATATATTTTGTAATCCATGGTATATTTTGCACTCAATTGTATAATTTAAATGTAGTTCCATATTAAAATACCAAATGGTATATTTCGATAAGCCATATATGGTAGTATTTTTTATATAGTATTATTTTTGGTATATTATTTGGTATATTTTCATCAAAGTACCACACTCTATTCACTTTTATTCGCAATGGCTAGCGGGTATCTCACAGTCGAGCACACTCGACTGTAGCTTTCGAACTTGATTTTTTGTCATCTTGTTGATTTAGCGCATTTACGCGCCCGATTTGCCCCCCAAGAAATTTGTCGGCAATTTTATTTATTTTGTATATCGTTTTTGTTGTTCTTCTTGTTGTTGTTGTTAGTCGTTTTTATTTTGCAGCAGCTTATCGCATTTGGCAGATTTTCATGCAAACATCGAAGCCGGGGAGAAGTAGGCTGAGCTTATAAATATTTAAATGGCAGCTGCTTGGCATGAAATATTATTGTCAAGAACCAGCAACAGAAGCAGGAACAGCAAAAAAAAAAGAAACGCCCACCTGCTCAATGCTCGCTTCTTCCGAAGCGAGAGTAAAGCGCAAAGCTAGCACTATCAATCATCATTTCAGGAGTTAAAACAGCTGCAGACTCCACACAACGCAGATGCGTGTCAGAGTGAGAAAGATAAATAGAAAGAGAGAGCGAGAGAGAGAGCAGGCAAAGTTCTCTAACTAACGGAAATTGTGGCTCAACTCTTGTTATGCTCGGGAAATTAAATATAACCAAATATGACAATGCAATTGGCCAGCTGGCCACAAGTTAAGAAAAGCCAACAACTGTGGCGCATGTTTACTCTCAAAGCTTTTTTTTAATCAAATGTTCACGATAATGCAAAATAGTCTATATAAAGTTAGAATTCATTCTTGAAGTGTAAATGCTATTGAAAATATATATAATCATTGATTAAAAATCATATGAATGTAGTATTAAATAATATATATTTATATTCAGACAGTCAGATGACTGTTAATCAATTACTTAATCCTAATCAGCAATTTTAAACAAATTTGTTCAGTTCAAAAAGTTGACTCGGCGATAAGGTTGCTTAGATTAATAATGTATAATAAGTTCGCCAATCACAGACAGATTCAGTCACTTAGTATAGAATTAGTCAGAGATGCATAATTGAAAGGGATTATCCAGCTGACAAAGTAAGCTGCTGATAATCAGTTGAAAAAAAGGGTCTAAAAAGTTAATATTAGCACTTGTTTCTCAAAATTGAAAGTACATTTAACCCCAAAACATATATTTTATATTTACATTACTAGTAAACTCATTTTCCAATTAATATATTACTACATTCTTTGACATCATAAAGGGTCTCAGAAAGGCAATATTATGGCCTTATTTTCAATATTCAATGTATATAAAAACACACATAATATTTATATTTACGATAAATATATTGTTAATAACTTTTTAAGTTTGTCCGTTAGTAAAAGGTAAGAAGGAACTACTGCATTGCTTGCCATCAAAAAGGGTCTAAGAAAGTCAATACTAACACCGGCTTTCCAAATTTTAATATAAATTTGAACACATATATACTCTATTTAGATCTCTAGTAAACACACTCCTAATAAATTCATTTTCCAATTATAACTAATGTATTTATTACCACATTCATCATAAAGGGTCTCAGAAAGTCAATATTATCGTCAACTTTACATAATTGAATGCACATTGAAAGACACAAACATTACATTTATATATGCGATAAATATATTATTAATAAATTATTCAGTTTGTACATTAGTAAAAGTTACGAATTAACTGCAGAATTGTTTGCCATCAAAAAGGGTCTAACAAAGTCAATACTAACACCTGCTTTCCAAATTTTAATATTAATGTTTAACACATATAACTATATTTATATCTCTAGTAAACACACTCCTTATTAATTCATTTTGCAATTATGACTAATGCATGTATTACAACATATTTTGCCATCAAAAAGGGTCTAACAAAGTCAATACTAACACCTGCTTTCCACTATTTAATGCACATCTAAATATATATATTTTATATTTTCATTAGTTGTAAATATTTTATACAAATGAATTTTCCATTATAAGCAATCCTAAGTGAAGATTCAATTACTGTATTCTTTAACCATTCAGGGTCTAGGAAAGTCAATACTTTCTCCTGCTTTATACAATTTAATGTACATGTCAAGTGTCAGCGTTGTGGCGATATTTATCGGCTTGTTATCGGAAGGGTTTCCTCTGGCAGTTGTTGTTAAACATCTTGAGTTATTTCTTCACAGCACAGCACACAGGGAAGTGGAAAAGAGGAGTGGGGAGGATGGGAGGATGGGAGATGGGGTTGAGAAGCTCGGAACGGTTAAAGCTGCTACTCGAGACTTTCCAACAGGGCTTTAAACAAATTAAGTGGCACACGGCGGGCATTTCACTTTATTGCCACACAGACTCACGGAGTCGAGTTCTTGTTGTTATTCATTTTGCCCCGTACCCGTGTTCCACCTTCTTCTGCCACCTGCCACTTGCCACACTCTGCTGCTGTTGCCCAGATGGCTGCCTTAGTGGCTGACTGACTCGGTGACTCGCTGACTGGTTGACTCAGTGCCTCTGCGTCCTCATCCTCATCCTCATGCTTGTCCTGGACTTGGACTTGGACCTGGTCTGGCCTGTTTGCCTGGCGGCTTCGTTTTGCTGCCTCGTATTTATTTTCGGGCGCGCCATTTACTTATACGCTCCACTTGCTGCACTTGCGACCTCCTCTTGATGCCTGCCTGACTGCCTGACTGCTCGCTTCCTCCTCCCCCCCTCCCCCCCGCTTGGACTCACACAATAGACATCAACTTATGGCCCTGCTAAAAGACGTGGAAAAAACGAGGTGAAGAGAGTTGAGCAGAGAAGAAGAGCAATGGCATGCGGATGTTTACCCAGGCCAAATATCCATTATAAGACTGCTGACACAGTGAGAGAAAGGGTGAAGAACCGCGATGGCAAGAAAGAAAGAGAGAGAGAGAGAGAGAGCGACAGAGAGAGATAGCGATAGTAGAACTAAAAATGTGGACAGTAGGCATCAAGGCAATGAGATAAGAGTTAAGATGAAAATACATTTCATTTAAGAAAAGTTTAATGAGTGACTAAAATCAGGTTAAGAAATATTACAAAACAAAAATAAATAGATACTTTAAGGTAAAACAAGTTTAATTAAAGAATGCAGTGCAAATATGAGGCAAGAATGGAAATCAACATATTAAAAGAAGAAGTCAGCTTAAAAGCAATGTTAAGACAGTCTCCAAATCGTCCCAAACTTAGATGTACATCGTAATAAATGTGCTAAAAATTCTGTAAAATGAAAACAAAAAATCAACAAATCTACGAAATATACAATTTTCTGATAAAATGTGCTTAATAAATAAATCAACAAATCTATACTGAAAAAAAAGTTCTCAAAGTGTTAGTCTTGATACTAAAAATTCGGGTCTAAAAAGTGCGTCAAGAACATAAAAACACATCTTGATTTCAAGAACATTTAATGTAGGATCCAAGTTCTTATTAATAATATACAAAAAAAAAAACTTTCGTTTTCTTATTATAAGATCAAAAAAATATATTACAAATCTATAATGTTTGGTCATTTTTCGAAAATTCGGTATATTTTGAACTAATTATCATTGTTTTAACAATTTGTTTTAAAGTGATCTGAAGTCAAATGTTTTTGATTTAAGAACTTGGTCTTTGTGTGTACGAAACATAAATTTGTTTGATAAAATGTGCAAAAAAAAAAAAAGAAAAACAATAAATCAACAACTCAACATTAAATTCAATGTACAGCTAATGAATTTCGTCAGCTTCAGCTAATGAGGCAATGAGTTTGAGTTTGTTTATCATTAACACGGCCACAAACAAGGCGACAAAAATAGCAAACAAAAAACGAGAGAAATAACGAGTGAAAGTCTTGACAAGTTTATGAAAAGAGCCTCGCTCGAGGACAGCCAAATACTAATTCCAAATTCCAGGTTGTTAAATAATCAGATGCCATTGACAGTGTTCCACATTTTGTCGCCACTGACACTGGCACAACGAACACACACACACAAACGAAACGAGAAGGCAAACAGTCTAATACTATTGTGTCCACACCTCTTTTGTGTCCCTCACCCCTTTCAAACACACACACACACAAACAACAACAACCGAAAAAAAGAGAAGGGAAAGAGAGTGAAGAGTGAGGAGTGCGGTAAACAAAGACCCCGGTAGCAGAAAATTGTAACCTTTGATGAAAGTTTTTCGCAACTTTTGCAAACGACAAGCGAAGAGAACGAAACGAAACGAAATGAAACGAAACGCAACGCAACGGGCAACGAAACGAAACGAAACGGAACGACTCGATTTTCATTATCAGCAAAGTTGGCCGATGCGGCAGCCATTTTATACGCCACGCTAATTAACAGACCCTCCCAGCAACAACATTGAGTGGGAAACGGACTGAGAATGAGAGTGGGAATGAGAGTGGGAATGAGAGTGCAAATGAGAGTGGGAAAGAGAGTGGGAGGCACATGAGGGAGACACAGTTGCGAGGGGAGGGGCGGGGTTGCTCTATTCCACTTTTGCCTCAACCTTCCAACACAAAAGTTTCTCAGTGTCGGCCTAATACGCATGCATACATAATTAGCAACTAATATAGAAAAGCAAACCAAACCAAACCGAACTGAAGAACTGAGCTGTAGCGAAAGCTTCTTAAGTCCTGTGGTCTTGTTGGTTGATGGGGAAGAAAAGAAAAGAAAAGAAAAGAAAAGAAAAGAAAAGAAAAGAAAAGAAAAGAAAAGAAAAGAAAAGAAAAGAAGAGTAAACACTGATCCGAAACTAGTATGGATCATTTACAGCTTAAGTGCAAAGAACTTGTCGAATGCTTAGAGGCAAAATAAATTCAAATAATTACTAAATTAAACTCAACTATATAAAAACACTAAGATACCCGCTACCGATTTCAAATAAAAACAATATATTGCGGCTTTAATCTTAAAATATACCAATTCAAATACCGCAAATATACTACAAATATACCAAAATGCTAAATTTGGTATATTTATCTGGTATTATATACAAAATATACCAGATTGTCAGCCAAAGCAACTAATACTAAAAATATACCATAAGTTATACTTGGTATATTGATATTGTATTATATGTAAAATATACCAGATTGTCAGCCAAAGCAACTAATACTAAAAATATTCTATATGTTATGCTTGGTATATTGATACAGTAATACCTGCAAAATATACCAGAGGGAAAATTATACCAGATTATCAGCCAAAGTAACTCATACTAAAAATATGCTAACATATGGTATATTTTGGTATATTGTTTTAGTACTACAAGCAAAATATACCATAGAGTGCAAATTATACCAGATTGTCAGGCAAAGCAACTAACACTAAAAATATACCAAAAATGCTTGGCATACTGGTGTAGTACTGGATGCAAAAAAATACCATAAAGTGCTAAAAATACTAACTTTACATTTTCTGTACTAAGAACTTTAATGTTCTTTTAGTTAATAATTGTGTTTGAACATAAATTGAAACTTTTTACTTTCTTATTATTGCAAAATGTATTAACAGAAATTTTTTGAAAGAATCTTATAATTTCCTTTTGCTTTTTTATATCATGTTGAATTAATAAAAGATAAAAATTAATTTGAAATAATACATCTACATTTTTTGAACACTCATTTCTGAAATTGAGCTACTTGCTTAAAATCAAAATTTTGATTTTTTGAACTCTTAAAATCATTGTAATCTTTGAATTAAAATACATTTATTTAGTTATTATATTATTTGAATTAAGAAATTGTAAAATTCAAACAATTATATAATATTCTTGATGCAAACAAATTTGTGGTTAGATATTTAACTACAATAACATTGTATAAAATGAATTCCTTACATACAAAATGATATTCAGTTTTATTGCCGTCATGAAAATATAATTTGCTGAAGCAAATATACTGATTAGAGAAATTTAATTCGTTTAATTCAGAGCTCACATTGCGGCTCCTTGAACAATTATGATTTGTCTTTTGGTATGGCAAAATATTTGATGCTCGCTTCTTCTGTTTTCTTTTACATTTTTGAACTTGAAGCATTAAATGCGATTTTGTATCGACAAATTATTCGTTTTTGCGAGATTAAAGTCTGTTGCTTGGCTGCCTTCGTAATTTTCATATGCATATCAGTCTTACACACACACATATATGAGAGAGAGAGAGAGAGAGAGAGACAGACATACATATCCATGCAGAGCAATCAGCAGAATGAGCTTCTAATAAACACACACATACATACACACACATACATATGCAGATAACACACATTAATGCGTTGCGCCTAAAAATCATTGAAGCAAAAAAAGCACTTTATGCCAGTTCTCTATCTCTCTCGCTCTCTCTCTCTCTCTGGCCACTTTGTGTACGTGTGTGTGTGTGTGTGTATCCTTTTGCTGTGAAATTGCATTTCATGAATGGTAATGTGCTATGATGTGAAAGTACATGCATCCCCACACACACACACACCAACACACACACACACACCAACACACACACACACACACAACATCCGTTCTTCATAGCATGCCGATACATGTGCGCTTCCTTAAGAGGCGCAATATATGAACATGTTCAGGGAGGCAGCCATCCAGCCACGCCCATTCCCCCCTAAACGCCCATCGAAAACATCTATGCACAAAAGTCAAAAGGTGCTTAATATTCATAACATTTTTGTTGTTGTTGCCCTCGCACACACACAACTGACACAAAAAGCAGCGGTAAATGCGGCAATGAAAGAAACAAGGCAAACGCAAAAGGTGCCAGCATAGGCAATTGACTTGCCAGACAGAGAGAGAGAGAGAGAGAGAGCGAAAGAGAGTGGGAGGGAGGGAGTGAAAGAATGTATGTGTGTAGTCCAGCACATTTTTGGTATATATAGACTGAAATAAACTAGAAGCAAAGCAAGCTTGCCTCGCAACTTCATTATGCGGCCACAACTCTCTCTTTCTCTCACTGACTCTCTCCCTCTCTCTCTCTCATCACAAGGAAAAATGCCGCAACAGATATTTATTGAGTTAGACGATTGCTTAAAATGCAAAAAAAAACAACATAACTAAATAAATATGTATGCATAAAAGAGTCAATAAGAAATATGCACTTGCTGTTAAAAGCATTTAAGTAAAGTGCACTTTAAAAATGCGTAACGAAATATAATATTTGGTATATTAGCTTGTGCTTCTAATGAACTTTACCCGAATTGTCCAAAAGGAATTCATAGCCTTAAGCCACAAACACACACACACATATGAAAGAGGAATTCTTTATTTAAATTCTGTTTTAGTTCTCTTTAAACAAAAAAAAAAACAATTTCAATGAAAGCAAAGATAATTGATGTTGATTCGATCTCTGCTTTGGTTGACAGTATATAGTATATTTAATGCACTTTGGTATATTTTGAAAGCAATCGATATGCCAAATGCAGCTTATGGTATATTAACGTTGCTTTGATTGACAATATGGTATATTACGAATAAAATAGTATATCAATATATATCGATATATTATGAATGAAATAGTATATCAATCGGGTATATAATGAATGAAATAGTATATCAATATACCAAATATCGATGTTAGTTCACCAATACTTGTCCACAATAGTTTTTGTGGGCAAAATGGTATATTTTACGCACTAGTTATATGGTATATTTTTCGCACTTGTAGTATATGTTGAATATACCAAATATAACTAATGGTTAGTTCGCCAATTGCTTGCAACAATGGCTTTGATCTATGCTTTTATTATGAATATGGTATATTTTACGCTCTGTAGTATATTTTGAAATCAAAATATAACTTTCCTTGACAATGAGGTATATTATGAATGAAATAGTATATTACTTTCATTCAGAATATGGTATATTTTATGCACTTTAGTATATTTTGAATGGAATCAATATACCAAATATATCTTATGGTATATTTACGTTGCTTTGATTGGTATATTATGAATGAAATAGTATATCAATATATACATTGCTATACTTTCATTCAGAATATGGTATATTTGATGCACTTTACTATATTTTGAATAGAATCGATATACCAAATATAGCTCATGGTATATTTGCTTTATTTTCATTGATAATCGGTTGATATCTGAATGAAATAATATATCAGTATACCAAATATATGCATTGGCATATTTTAGTATATCAATTTAGTATATTATAAGTATTATACTTATACCGTATTGCTTTGCTATGATTCATGTCATTTAATAGCAACGAAATGGTTAAATCGTAATGTTCCTAAGCTAAACGATTCAACATTTTTCTTTCAGTTGCAATTAAAGAATAAAACTTTGACAGCAGCAACTATAATAATCTATGTGATATACGATAGTGTAAACTGCCGATAAGTGATGCGATTATAAAATTGCTTTAAAGAGTAGCTGACATTTATTTGATAAGAACATGTTGAATATCTCGCAGACTCAAAAAATGAGGTTGAGTGCTTGCTTGGGGCAATAACTTTTGCATATTCAAAGAAATGGAAATAATAGAAAGATTTATGATTTAATTATTAAAGTCGAAGCAACGCCACAAAGTTCAAGAAAGTTTTTAGTCAGTGTGAGGGAGAGATAGAGTAAGTTTTTTTTTGCTTGTGCTCTGCTTTCAATTTAGATAATCGAATTATTTTGGAGTGAGGCAGTAATTGAATGAAATGTAATGCAATAATAATTATTGTAATGAAAGCATTTAATTTCGCTGGCGAATGGAAACAACACAACTTTAATGTTGTGCGAAAACTTTTGGTGTGTATCCGAGCTAATGAATTATGCATTTATTACATGTGTAAAACTTTTTGTTCGAGTCTCTGTGTGTGTGTGCAACATGCAACACGTTGTGCGTATTCAAATTTCGCAATAAATAACTAATTAAACTTGCAATTAAAGTGGCGTTCACCAATTAATTAACGTGTCCGCAACCGAAACTTGTAAACAATCAAATGAAACAACAAGAACAATCACAACAATAGAGAGAGACAGATGGAGAGAGAGTGAGAAGGAGTGAAAGTGGGCAAAATAAAGTAACAGATATTTTTCACTCAATACTCCTCATTCAGTTGATTCACTTTATTCACTCGCACTTGCACACATAGTATAAATATTGATTAACATTGGATTAAGCCACTCGCCCAAGGGACAACAACAACAACAATATCTTTCTCTCTCACACACACACACACACACAAGCATGAGAAAACTGCGAAAAAGCAACGAGCGGAAAGGGAATTCACTCTTTGAGGTTATATTATTGCATTCTTTTGTTTTCGCTTGGCCAAAAGAAGAAGAAGACGATGAAGAGGAAGCCGCTTCTTCTTTTGCCACTTTTCCGTCTGATTGCATCGTGAAAAGAGCTCGAGCTCGAGTCGCTGCGATATTTCCCCCAGGGAAATGTCTCTATAAGATACAACTACAACGCATCCTTTTTTAAATGCATTTCAGCTGCAGAAGCCAGCGAAATTGTAGCCAGCAAATTCAAGATTTAAGCCATTTTCAATGCAAAAAAAACGCAGAAATACGCATAAATAATACTTTCATAAGAAACAAAAATAAAACACTTATTCAAAAATACAAATTATTGAGAAATACAAAACAAATACTGAAATCGATATAGCGAATATAGGTTTTGGTATAGTTTGGTATTTTGAGGCACACTCTGACGATAATTTCGCATCGTTTTGCTTTTCTTGAAAATGATTTTCCTAATAGTTGCTTTATAAATCTATAATAATATAATTAGTATTAAATTTGTAAGCAGTAAATTCGAGATTCAAGCAAAATAAATACTTTTATACAAACATGAAACTTAAATGAATGTATATTTATATACATATATATATAAAACAAATAAGTATAAAACATAAATTAAAGAAAAATTCGGAAATCGATATACCAAATATTTCTTTTGGTATATTTTTAATCTATTTTCAATAAAAACTAAGCCAATACCAAAATATATACCGAAAGCTATACTTGGTATATCGATTTAAGTCGTGTTGATGTTTCTACTTGTACCTTATTAAATCAATAATTATATAATTAGTATTAATTATGTAAATAAATAATACAAATACTATAAATATATGCACAGTCCATAAACCAAATAGAGCAGTTGGTATATTTAAGTATTTTTGGTGGTATATGAATATGGTATATTTTTAAATTAATACCACTCGGTTTTATTTGGTATATTTTCAAATGAATACCACTCGGTATAGTTTGGTATATTTTAAAACTTATACCACTGTTTTATTTGGTATATTTTAAAATGAATACGAGTACCACTATGTTTTGCGTTTCTCTTTTAGTTATACTGACTACCAAGTCAAGTCACAGTCAAGCACCGTCGAATGTAGCTTTTTGCCTTGCATATTTCTTTCTACATTTGATAGACATCAATTCTTATGACGTCCGTTCAGTTTAACACGTCATTCGAACAAACTATAAAAGCTATAGCTACGAAATAAAACTACAAAATAAAACAAGGCATTTCTGAGCTGTGCTTTCATCTCGGACTTGGCTTGTTATTAATATCTAAGCAACTCTCACAAATGCCAAAATGCTAGCAACTCGTAGAGCAAAAATCAAGTGAACCAATTTCCAGTCCAACTTATTTGCTGATAAATATTTCATTGTTGTTGTTTTTTTTTTTGTGTTAAATCTCTTAAGTGTGCTGAGGCAAGAAACATTTGAGTTGTTGTTTGCTGGAGCTTACCTCTTGCCTTGAATAAGCTGCCAATCGAGGCTGTTGCTGCTATTGATGCTGCCATGTTTTGTATGTTGTATGCATGGTAACTTGCAAACCAAATTGCAATCTTAACTGGTTTCGAAATCAGCTCGCATAAGGCGATTAATGCACAGAGCACTGACGACGACGACAATCGTAATCATAATTACAACAAAAGATCTGCAATTGTATTTAATACACAGTTCGAACAGTTCGAAATTTTGTGAGTGGAATAGACATCTGCATGATTCCACTCACAACATACGACTCATTTAATACATTCCAATGGAATGGAATGGAATGGAATGAAACGACATTGTATCAGTATGAGTTCGCGTTTTGCTTCATAGCTTGGAACGTTGAGCGGAATGAAAGCGAACGAATGATGCGAAAAGGGAAATGACAAATTTGAGTTGTTGCGTGCAAATTCGATCCATTCTTTTTCTGAGGACTGCAGTTCAAAGACGCATTTATGAACACCTTAATAATAAAAGAAGCCGACGAATCTGTATGTATTTGTAGTGGAGCAACATATGATGCAAATGTCGACGTTAATTAGCTGTTACCACATCAAACTACCGTTTTCCGACTTTACAGTTGCAACTTGCATCGTTCGACTTGAGCGTCTCAGTTTTCTGAGTTCTCACTTGATTCAATTCGTTTCTCTTTCTCTATTCTTTGTGCGACTGAGTCGCATGTAAGCGAGTCAACTCACTCACTCCAGTTTGGCTTTGCTCTCAAATTCGCTCAACTCATTTTGAGCATTGAGTATTTGAATGTGATTTTCCAAGTGTCGTGTGGAAGCACTCGATGACAGTATTAAGAGAATTCCCATTTGCCTTTTACTTCGCTTCTCTACAAACTTTTCTGCACTTGCTTCGATTACAGAGTATCTGTCAGCTGTAGCCCTTTCGGCTATTACAAATAATTGAGCTGAAATTTATGCTGTATTCGGCTTAAATTTGTCATCTCTCCGCCTCACTTCCTCCGCTCTTGTCACTCATCTCATTCGCTTTCATTTTATCACTCGCTCACACTCGATATCGCCATCTTTGTTCAGCTTATTGCTTTTCTGTTTGCTTAATGAAGTTGCGAACGCCTGCTGGTTTTGTTATTGAGCTATGCTAATAAATACATAAATTAGACATGCACACAACACACACACACACACACACACACCACACACACACACACACACACATCTGGGAGTACATAAATGGAAATGCATTTTGCAGGAAATGATCGAAAATTGAATGCAAATATACAAACACAATAGTTGGCATTGTGCACGCTACTCAACTGCTGAATACCCTGTAAAAGTCAATTACATAAAGTTGAAAATATTTTAGGAATTGTTAGTATATTTTTTAAATAAAAAAAGTAAGAAAGCTAAAAGTACGAAAGCTAAATATGAGTTTGTGGTATTATTATGAAAATATACCAAATAATATATCGCCAAAAATACTATAAATATACCGAGTTCTATATTTGTTGTATCGATTAAGTAAATAATAATTCAATGCGGAATTATTCTTAAAATATACCATAAATATACTATAAATATACCGAAGGCATTATTTGGTATATCGATAAAGTGCCAAATTATGTGCCGCAAAAATACTAAAAATATACCAAAAGCCATATTTGGTATACAGATAATGTATCACATTCGAAATATACCATAGAGGTCAGAATATACCATATTGTCAGAAAAAAAACCCCCGATTGCATTAGTCGTAATTTACCGATACAAATGTATTTCCTAAATAACTATTTCAATTTTTATCCGATCCGCAATGAAATACTTGGGAATAAGAAATATCAAAGATCTTAAAGTCTATACTCTAGCTTCAAAATTAATAATGCATAATTAATATTTTTGAATATATCTTTTAGGGTTGAACTTTGATTTCTTTTGAAAACTTTCAATTGGTTTCAAATTTAGTATATAGAATTAATTTGTTTTTGAATAGGGAAGTAAACATTTAAAGCCTTAACTTTCAATAGCATTTTGTATCCCAAATTGTATATTTTCTTCAATTGAATAAAGAAAACAGCTTTTAAATAAAAGAAAAGTAAGTTTTCAACTTTTTCTTTGTCAACAAAATTGTTAAAACTGAAATTGCAGATTGGGTAAAACTCTTTAAATTCATAAACTAAATTAGAAAATGAATTAATGTAAATGCTAATATATTTTCAAACATTTCTATAATTAATTAACATGCTTTTAAACAAATTGAAATATATTCTTCTATGTATTCAATCATTTCTAGGGTAAGTCGGGTGCAATTTGACTGAATTTGCCGCAAATAAATTCAACAAAAAATAATAATAATAATAATAGCCAAAATGTAAGCATTAAAAAGTAAATAACAACAAATGGCAGCAGCAAGAACAACAATTGTCAATGATAACAAAAACATGGGCGAACAAATAGTAGATAGAAAATTTGTTTATTGTTTATTGCCTTTCATTTGGGTTGTGCGCAATTTAAATAAATAATTTGAAATGATTTCAAACTGCAACCAAAAAGTAAAACCCAAAACCCAAAAAAAAAAAACAGATGGAAAAAACCAAATGATAAATAATAAATGTGTGTAAACACAAATTAATATTGTAGTTGTGTGTGTGTGTGTAGATAATAGTTGGCGCACAATGATATATATAAATAGTTGGGATATTCAGGAAATGGTCTAGAAACACCAAAAATTGCAAATGTGCAGATAAAAAATATAAAAATAAATTTGTGACCATGCTTAAAATCATAAATAAATGCATAAAGTTGCCCAAATGCGTCACTGCCATTGACTGACAGCTACAACAACAATTACAACAACAATTACAACAACAACAACAATAACAACAATAAATGAAATGAGATTGCAGCAAAACTGCAATAAAAACAAAACATTTGCCCTGCTAATTGACTAAAGTGTGCCTGTTCAGTGGCCATGTCCATGTCCATTTACAACAATTTACTCAAACCCATTTCTCCCTCTCTCTCTCTCTTTCTCTCTCTCTCTCTCTTTCGGTGCATGAAAAATATCACTCTTGACCCATTTTAATGACAGTTGATGCCAAAGAGGATTCAACAAATGACAAGTCCCAACATTAAATACCCTGCATTGTGTCCGAGTGAAAATTTCAACATTCATCCGCATTCATTAATTTTTTGGCTCATCCATTATTCAAATCGACAAATAATTCAATTAATTGCACACATATTCTATGTGACTAAGAAAAAAACTCCAAAAAAAAATTCACTGCGCATTGCGAATATGTTTTAATTTATCACAGCCAAACTAATCGTTGACATTAGTTTGCAATGCATTCGAGTTTAAGGACATAAGCAAATTTATTCAACTAATTAATTACAAATTTTGTTATTTGTCACGTTCAATGCCTTATACAATAACTGCTAAACTCTAAAGTTGAAACTCTTTTGAAAATTTCTTGCGGCCTAACAAAGAAAACAAAAATGTAAATAGAAAAAATCTTAAATCAAGATTTTTCTATCTAAATTTATAGAAATCTATAATCTTGATTTAAGATTTTTTCTATCTTAAAAATATCAATATTAAAATATGTTTTTTTCTGCACTATTTCAATATTCCAAAATAAGATGTTTGGTATATTTTTTTTGGTATTTTTGTGCTATATTATTTTGGTATATTTTAAAAATAATTCAACGCTGTTTGGCTTGCATTAAAAATGGAGGTAGTGTGTATCTCAAAGTCGAGCATACTTGACTGTAACTTTCTTACTTGTCAGACTTAGAACCTTTCTTTTAAAACATTTCTCTAAACAAACAAATTATTTGCTATAATATAAACTGCTTCTACTACTAAGTTATCGTAGACAAATGAATGATTGACTTTTATTGGAAATAAAAAAAAAACGCGATCAACTTCAGCTTATTAAAATACCTTTTAATTGCTTGTTTCCTGCAACTGGAAATACTTTAATATTTTCTTATCTATTTGGTATATTCTTTTGGATACTTTTTCCCAAAAAATTGTCTCATAAATAGAGCTTCGATGATAATGATATTGATTAAAAGGCACGCAGCAAAAGCTGCAAAAGCTAATATTAGCTGCTTCTCCTACTTAGTTATCGCAGACAAATTAATGATTCACTTTTATTGAAAATAAGAAATAAGCGATCAACTTAAGCTAATTAAAATACCTTTTAATTGCTTGTTTCCTGCAACTGGAAATACTTTAATATTTTCTCATCTATATGGTTTATTCGCTTAGAAACTCTTTCCCAAAAACATTGCTTCGATGATAATGATATTGATTAAAAGCCTCACACAGACTGCGAATAAAAATGTCCTAGTTTCGGATCATAAAATGCAATGCATAAAAATTGCGTTGAGCGCATTTCTAAACTAAGCCCACATCCACATAGTACAATGGGCAATGGAAAAGGCGAAAGAGGAAAGGGGAAAGAGGAAAGGGAAGGGAAGAGCGCTGCCTGATAGATGCGACTAATGTTTGCAGCTGTCAGAAGAGCGAAGAGCTGTCGCATCAGAAAACTGTTTTGTATTACATTCGCCCATTCCACTCGCATTAGAGTCGCAAAAAGCGTATGTGTTATTACATGTTCGGCCTTAATACGACCGGGTGGAGGGGTGGAGGGGGGGGAGGAAGGTGGAAGAGGGGGGGGGGGTGGGGGGGGGTGCACAGCATGATGATGGGAAGTCACGTCTGTGGCTGCTGCTGCTGCGGCTGCATATGAATAATAGAAAGCCGCATAAAAAATGCAACCGAAAAATTATGCAAATATGCAAATAAATATCTCTAAAACATTTGTTTCAATTTCCTCAAACCTTGTTCGCTACCCCTTACCCCTACCCTTCCCCTTCCCCTTTGCCATCATCCGCCACCGGATGCCACACAAAGCGATTGCCGCAGAGCGAATGTTGTGTGGGCACAAAAGATTTTTATACCCGCTACCCAGAGGGTAGAAGGGTATTATAACTTTGTGCCGGCAGGAAATGTATGTAACAGGTAGAAGGAGGCATCTCCGACACTATAAAGTATATATATTCTTGATCAGCGTCAACAGCCGAGACGATCTAGCCATGTCCGTCTATCCATCTGTCTGTCTGTCCGTCTGTCCGTATGAACACCTAAATCTCAGAGACTATAAGAGATAGAGCTATAATTCTTTTTCGACAGCATTTGTTATGTTTGCACGCAGATAAAGTTTGTTTCAAATTTTTGCCACGCCCACTTCCGCCCCCGCAAATCAGAGAAAATCAAATAATAAGCGTAATTTTGAAGCTAGAGCTGCGAATTTTGGTGTGTATAATAATAACAATACTATTTATGATTCCTGATGATTTGGTTGCGATTTGGTTGTAAAAATTGTGTAAGTTATTAAAGAAATACTTTTGTATGGGCTAAAACGCCTACTTACTAGGGGTCTCAGTTGCTTTGGCCGACAATCTGGTACATTTTGTGCTGTCTATGGTATATTTTGAATGTGGTTGGTACTATATCGATATACCAAATATACCACTTGGTAGATTTTGCAGTATTTTGTAGTATTTTCGGTATATTTTGAAAATAATACCACAATATTTTGCTTTTATTCAAAATGGGTAGCGGGTAACTCACAGTCGAGCACACTCGTCTGCAACTTTCGTACTTGTTATGTGTGTGTGCGAGTGGCATAAATTTTGCAGCAATGTCATGAAATTTAGTAACATTTACTAGTCACGCCCACTTTCTGCCTTTTGCCTTTGCTCAAGCACTGTTTCAATTGTGATTTGAAAACGAAACGGAGAGCGAAGAGCGAAGGGAGACGCGTTCGTTTGTGGCGTCTAAAAGCATGTTGCAAATATGTGTTGCATACTTTTGTGCATAGTTGTCGATTGGCATCATTAAGTTGTAAATGTGGCAGCTTTGCAGTGGTGTTCGGTAGGGGGGGAGGGGGGCGGCTTGCCACATCATTTAATGCTCATTAAAATAAATGCGTTGCCCCCCCCTCCACCTACATACACTTCTCTCGCTCTCAAGTTGTGTCTCCTGCAACTCGTGCCACTTGACATTTTGCGGTGTTTTAATTTGGCGCACGTTCAAGTGCCACAGAATTGCCAACGTCAACTGCAACTGCAACTGCAGCGCTTATTTTCTAAAACTCAGTTCAGTGAGCATCGGCTCAGCTGCTGCCAAGTTGTGTGTGTGTGTGTGTGTGGCAAGAGCAATGTGGCAAATGGATTTTGGCTGCTCTGCAGCGCATACTTCAAGCAGCTGCAAACAAATGTTGGCAAATGTTGACCTAGAAATCAAATACTATTCCCATCTACCAAATACTAAATACTCCACAAACGGAATTAAACAGCAGCAAATTTATCCAACTAACACTAAAAATTGGCAAACAAACACCAATGCATCACATTTTTTTTAAATATATAGAAGAATATGTAAAATTTCATAGAAACTTCAAGTCATTGTATTTCATTTGGTTAACATTACTTTTCAAATTTAAAGTATTGTTAAATACGAAAATATACCAAAAGCTATATTTAGTATATTTATATACTAAAACAGTAATAATATACCAGCTTTAAATTTAAACAAAAGAGATTCTTTTTGGTATTATTGCTAAATATACCAAATTAATATACTGATAAAGACCGCAATATACCAAAAGTTACATTTGGTATATGCCACAACATTGAAATGTGGTATTATTGTTGAAATATTAAAACAATTTAATATACAAAATTACCAAAATATACCAAATGGATTATTTAGTATATCAATATACCAAAATATTGAAAGTATATCAGATAATGAAGTTGAGTAAAGAAGTTTTTTGAATGCTATTCGTTTTTTTTTAAGTTTCGTTAGAGAAATTTTTTAATTTTTATTGCATTTTATTTGCTAATGATTGTCTTTCAAATTTTTTACAGAAAATACGTCAAATAATTTGAAGTTTTTCTTCAAGTCTATTAAACAATTTCTCGATCCTTAAGCAAACGTAATTATTATTGCTAAAATATACGGAATTAATATACCAACAGCTATATTTAGTATATCAATATACTTCAAGGCAAGTAAATTAGACTTTTGAGTTTTGTTAATGCTCTTTTATTATTTTGAATTCTTGTTGTATTTTATTAGCTCACGATTGTCTTTCAAGTTTTTCTTCAAGCCTTTTAAACAATTTCTATATTATTTTGAAAAATAAATGCAGTGCAGTATTATTTTTAATATATACGAAAATATACTAAAAGTTGAATTTTGTACATCAATATACTACTATACTCAAAATTAATTGCGAAGCAATTAGAAGTTTTTCTTCAAGTCTATTTGTCGATCCTTAAACAAACGAGATTATTATTGTTAAAATAGACGGAGTTAATATACCAACAGCTATATTTAGTATATCAATATGCTTCAAAGCAAAGTAAATTAGACTTTTGAGTTTTGATAAAGCTCTCTAATTATTGAATTCTTGTTGTATTTTATTATTTTTCTTCAAGCCTGTTAAACAATTTCTAGATTCTATTGAAAAAGAAATGCAGTGCAGTATTACTTTTAATATATACGAAAATATACTAAAAGTTATATTTAGTACATCAATATACTTCTACACTCAAAATACAGCAGATTGCGAAGCAATTTGAAGTTTTTCTTCAAGTCTATTTCTCGATCCTTAAACAAAAGAGATTATTATTGTTAAAATATACGGAGTTAATATACCAACAGCTATATTTAGTATATCAATATACTTCAAAGCAAAGTAAATTAGACTTTTGAGTTTTGTTAATGTTCTTTAATTATTGAATTCTTATTGTATTTTCTTAGCTCACGATTGTCTTTCAAGTTTTTCTTCAAGCCTTTAGGAAAAGAAATGCAGTGCGGTATTATTTTTAATATATACCAAAAGTTATATTTAGTATATCAATATACTACAACATTGAAAATACACCAGATTGTGAAGCAAAGTAAATAAGTCTTTTAATTTTGAATTCTTTTGAATTCTTCTTCCATTTTAACTCATGATTGTCTTTGTGCACTTGTGTTTTCTCTATCCTTTTCCTCAATTTCCATCAACTAACTTTTTATAAAAGATCTCAATTTTTTCGAATCTCAAATTTCGATTGGAATTTGTTTGCTCTGCATTCGTGTCATGCAAATCTTTGAGAAGCGTCTGCAGCAAATTAATCAGAATTCAGATCAATTATCGAGCTATACAGTTGGCCAGACTTTATGCTACAATTACTTCGATTTTGCGAGTTCAAAGACAAATCGATGTGCACCAAGTGGTGGAGTATACATACATATACATACATACACATATACATACATACATACATACATACATACATACATACATACATACATATGTACGTCTGAAGCTGTTGATAAGTCGCAACCGCATTCAATCAACTTGCCTCGCATCCGGTACGAACATTTATGTCAATGTCACCGAGTTCACCGCGTCAGGCCAAATGTACATATGTGTATGTGTGTGTGTGTGTGTGTGTGTGTGTGTGTTTGAATGTGTGGCACATTCATGCTGCATTGACAGTGGCAAGAAATTGAGTTTACGACTTGGCGCACTCGCTGACTGTCAGTCATAACTTGGCCAGGATACATTAGCGAGATAGGCGCCAGCTTTTGCTTTATTCATTTGAATGCCATCGACATCAGCGTCTGTGTGTGTGTGTGTGTGTGTGTTGGAGGCGTGAAGCGGCAAGAGGTGTGCGAAGTGAGAGGGCATTGCGAGCGGGCATTAGAAGGCGTCTTTTATCGCCTTTTCATCGAGGTTATCCTGCATATTGCATGAGCCCTGCCATATGGAAATTTATGTGTGCTGCTCTCCCCCTCACTCTCTCTCTCTTTCTCTCACTCCTTCTCTCTAGCTGGGAGCAGCGACATCTCGATGTATATATATGTGTGTGTGTATAGAGACATCGTTTAAATTTGAACGTGTGTTTCAGGCACACTCCAACCACAAACATCCGTGTTGTTGTTGTTGTTGTCGCTGGCAATTTGAGGCAGCCGCCCAAGCAAATGTTGCAATGTGTTTTGAGGGCGTGTGTGTGTGTGTGTGTGTGTGTTGATGTGGCGCACTCAGTTATAGATTTCTTAGGGGACTCTGTTTATTATCCCTTTTTTTTTTATATCCTTTCGCCTGGTTTTTTATTTATTGATGTTGTACATTTGAGTTAAGGGCGACGTCGCATTCGTTTGCCATAACTGATGCCGTTTTTCTTTGCACACACACACACACACCCTTACTCCATAACTAGGACACGTGGCAGCTACAGCTACAGCTTCAGTTTCAGCTTCAACTTCAACGCTTTGGGGTACTCTCTGGCGGCACCGAGACCGAGTATGAAACAGTAATACAAATATTGCGCATACGCCACGTTCGCCACAGCGACAACAAAGTAGCTCGGACCGTGTGTGTGTGTTGGAAAGCGATCAAAAGTCAACGCCAACTGCCATATATATTGAACTCGGCAGCAGCAGCCGCAACCGTAACGGTTCCGGCTACGGTTACGGTTACGGGCAACAACAACAACAACAACAACAGTAAAGTTGTTTGCTTTAAAACTTGTTTGCTTCCTTCAGTCTCTCGGCAGCTTCTTCAACGCTCCCGCGCCCCCGCACGCTTGGATACACGGCTGAATGCAATTTTAAATGGGATTGGACACAAATTGTGGGCACTCAGCATCTCTCTCCCGATGCGAGCTTATTACTTCACGTGCCATTTTCAAAATTGCCATCTTCAAGATCCCCAAAGACACCACAGCAAACCAATTTGAACAGAGCAGAGCACAACAACACTGCGCAACTCAAAACGCAATAAATAACAAGTGTATTTATTTATTTGTCGATAAGGTTGTCGAAAGTAGTTTTTGACATAACACTCAAGCGTTTGATATTTGCTTTATGATATAAAAACATAAGTTCTTAATTTTTTTCTTTTGTTTGCATTTTCAAAACGATCTAAAATATTGCAATTTTATTTAGGAACGAAAATTGAAAATATCGAAATTTAACTATAACTTTTTTCCACAAAAAAATACATAAAATAAAACCTAGACTTTTAAATTTCTGTAAACAAATTCAAAACAAAAAAAAGTGTCTCACAGTCGAGCAGCTTTTTTCGATCGGTATATTAATTTTAAAATATACCAAATTTATATACCGTAAAAATACTTAAATGATACCAAATAGCTACGTTTTCGGTATATTGATATAGTACTAAATTCCACATTTAACATATGCTTTAAAGTATTTCGAAATGATTACAATAATAATTAAAAAAAACAATGTGAAATCTGGTATATTTATGGTATATTTCGATTGTACTAGAATAGCTTTCAATATACTTTGGTATTTTTTGCGGTATATTTGTAGAATATAGTTTAATTAAAAAAGGGGTAGCGAGCATCTCATAGGTTTTCAACTGATTTATTATTTAAGAGCAGTTTTAAATGATTTGAAATAAAACTATAAACTTGTTTGTCATTTTCGATCTAACAATATTAATGCAATTAAAGAAAAAATAAACTAACAAAGACAATGTTATAATAATTTCTAAAAAAAAAAACACGTTAAAGTAAACTCATTGAATTTTGGAAATATACATAAATATTTAGTTGCTTTTCTTACTTAATTGCTTTGGGATTCTCAAGGATCTTTAAGCCTTTAAGTTTGTGAAATTTGTCAAGTGTGATATATGCCGCTTTCACCCATTTCATGCACACTCCCCGCCCCCTTCTGTCACCTTTAAGTTTGCCTCTCACCAACATTGTGTATGTTTGTGTTTATTGATTGTTGTTGTGCTTTAAGTTTGGCGTTGCCTAAATTGAATGCTTGCAGGCAAGATGCAGGCTTCGAATTGAAGGAGAGAACGGAGTGAAATGTGCAGAGCTGAGGAGGGGAGCTGAGGAGGTGGGCATCGGTTGACATTTGTGATCCACTTGCTATGCACTCGGTGTGGCGGCAAAGTCAAAATCATAATTGATTCAATTTTAATTGCAGCAACAACGCTACAAGCTGAAACGGAAACGGAAACAGAAACTGCATCGGCAAATGGCGAATGGCAAATTGTGAATGGTGAATGGTGAATGGTGAACAGCGAATGGCGCAAATGGCAAATGGCAACCAAAGCAAACCAAACATGACAGTTTACCTCAGCCACGCCCCCGCCTCGAGCCTCGAGCAGCGATCGATTTCATGCCAACTGAACTCTATTTCTGTTTTTGCCACCAGTCTCTATCTATCTATTCTTCCTCTACCTCCCTCTTCGTCGCTCCTTTAGGCCAACTCTGCCTATTCTTTTTGCTCGTCTACTCGAGCACATTTTTTTGTGGCCCGCATCTCTAGTTTTTGTGTTTTTTTTTTTATAAATTCATCTTTCGTTTCTATGCTGGCTGCGTCTTTGTCGCTCTGTTGAATCGCTTTTAATATTGGCTTGTCACGTGAATTTAACTGTGCCACAACTGCAACTGAGCTTTCCAATAAAATGCGAGCCAACAAGAAAAAGGTGCTGCTCAACTGCGAGATACTACTTTGAGCAATATTTCTATATTCCTGTTCTTTATAGAGTAGAAGGGTAAACTTTGTGACTTCGGGAAGAAGAAATCATCTCCGACCCTATAAAGTAAATATATTCTCGGTCAGCGTCAACAGCCGAAACGATCTAGCCAAATCTGTCCGTCTGTCTGTCCGTCTGTCTGTATGAACACCTAAATCTCGGAGACTATAAAAGATAGAGCTATAATTCTTTTTCGATAGCATTTGTTATGTTTGCGTGCAGAACAAGTTTGTTTTAGAATTTTGCCACGCCCACTCTCGCCCCCGCTAATCGATAAAAATCAAGTAGCTAGTAAAATTTTATAGCTAGAGACGATTTTTGGTAATTACAACAATTACTATGGTATTAAAGATTTCTGAAAATTTGATTGCGATCAAATAAAAAAAATTGTTGAAGTTAACATATATAAGAAATACTTTTGTATGGGCAAACTGATTGGCTGATAATCTGGTATATTTTGTATTTAGTATTGTATGTATGGTATATCCTTTGATATAGTTTTAGTATTTCTGTGTTATATTAATTGGCAATAAAAAGAATAATTAATATATAGTACGCCATGAATCATCTTAGTATATATTTAGTATTTGGCGTTGCTTTTCTCTTAATCAGAATGATTAGCGGATTTCTCATTTCTTTCTTCCCTTTTTTTTTAAATTAACTTGATTATGCTGAGTTAAGCGTTTGTTTGCAGTATTTTTACAAATGCAAAGCACTTTTTTCATGTTGATCAAAAATAGGTTGTCGAAAATTGTGGCAACATTGAAAATTGCAGGAATTCGTCGTGAAATGACAGCTGCATAAATATATGTGTTGTATATATTTATATATATCCTTTTTGGAATTTGGAAGGTACACAAAAAATATAATTTGTCATTTATCACCTACAACTGTAATTCTCGCATTTTATTTGCATTTACTCTGTATTTTTTTCATTTTTCATTTTTCGTTTTGCATTCAGTTTTCACGCTAAGCTGGACGCATTTAACCCATAAACTCATTCAACCCCAAGTTGTCCAATGGGTCGGCGACGTAACGGCGAAACGGGAATTGAGGGGGCAGAGAGAAAGGATGAGGCAAAAGAGGCACATTAAAGTTGCGAAATGGTAAAACGGCTAAATGGATAAATGGCATCAAAACTATTAAATTGCTTGCACGAATTGCACTCAAAGGGAATTCTCTATATAGTATACGGATTTAACAACTATATGCATTCTTCTTCTTATCCGCATGGTTATCACAACCTAATGCAAGCAAATTTGGCTCAATTAAAATGTAACTTTGCATTTGATTGCATTAAATGCTTCAAAGCAAAACATTGCCAAATTGAATTATCATATGCAAAACAAACACAAAATTCAGAATTCAAAATCAACGAAAAACCATAGAGAAAAAGAGCAAAAACTTACCGAAAATGATGAGGCAGATTAAAGTGGCAAAGTTGTAAACTGAAAAGAAAACAATAATAATATCAAAATTAAAAGCATGCTGAATAAAATATGAATATCTATCACAATTAAGGTGCTTTTAATTAAACAACGATTGTGTCACTGAAATATATGATAAATGTGCATGAATAATTTATGTAATGCAGCTTAACAAGATTTCAATAAAAATGTAGAAAATTGTACAAATATTAATGCAAGTATTAATGTATTTATTAAAGGTTCAATTTGAAATGTTTTTGTTGCCCTTTTTTGTATACTAAAAATTAACATATTTGTGTGTCTTATGTTTTTTAACCTTTTTTGTATAATAAATATTTGGCAAACTTATTTCGTTTAAATAACTTTTGTTATAACATAATTTGTGCAGTGTTAAGCAGCTCATTTTTGTAGAGAATGAAATAAAGGAAAGAAAAAAGCCTGAGTAGCTTTCGAAATTTTGTTTGGTAATCGAGTTTCCAATTACTTTGAACCATCTACTATATCAGATGACTTTATCTTGACTGAAATGCCCACATAACATTATTAAAAGTATTTGTGGTATTTCAAAGTTCTGTCAGCTGCTTTTGCACCATTTTTTGTTAGTTGTTGTTGTTTGTTTTTTTTTTTAATGATTTTATGTGCAAGACGACGGAGTTTGGGTTGACAGCGGTTGGGGGCTAATTGAATGGCATGTGGGTCTAAACAGCAGCAACAGCAGCAGCAGCAACAACAAATAAAAACACTGCTGTCGTCCAGATTAGCGGACTGCGATATCGACAAAGTAGCCGAAAGGAAGAAGAAAGCAGCCGGAATAAAACAGCGACAACAACAATGAAGAGAACAAGCCAAAAAACAAACAAAAAAAAAAAAATAACAAGCACAAGGGCAACAAACACTCAACCAGTTCACTTGAGTGACAGAGGCTATCAGTGCGTTTCGATCACAGAGGACATCGGGTATGTGTGTGTGTGTGTGCGAGTGTGTGTGTGTGTGTGTGAGAAGAAACCCATGTCAGTCAGCAGACAATAACAACAACAACAAGAAGGCGAAAGAAAATGTGCCAAAATAAATAAATTAAATTGTTGAAAAATGTTGTTGCCTCAAACATCGCATGTTGCATACGAAATCGACATCGAACGTGTCTGTGTGTGTGTGTGTGTGTGCCTCGTCATTGCCACAAGGGCGCCGCTTGCCTCCTGTTTGGGGGCAACTTTGGCTGTTGAATTCGCTCACGCGTGCACTCATTAGGAATATGGATTCAATTATCGTATATATCGCACTCTAGCCAACCTGCCAAACTCTCCTCCATCTCCCTCTCTCGCTCACTCTCTCCCTTTCCCTCTCTTGCACGCTCAACACACCTGAAGTCAAGCACGTGTGCTCCAATCGAGTCAATCTTTCGTCAGTCGTCGTGTGATCTGAAAATGAATGAGACACTTTTCCCTGGGGAAAAAAACGCGTAGTGCTGACACTTTTGCAATTATCTCTTTGAATTCGAGTTTCTCTTAATAATTTCCCCTCTTTGGGAACAAACGAAATGTGAATTCAATACGCATCTGCATTTGCTTTTTAAACGCATTATGAAATACCAAAATAATTGAGTTCGGTATTAAAACAGTATATTAGCAAAGGTTTAGTATAAAACCAAAAATGTAAAATTATGAATTAAAATTATAATTTTCGTGTTGTTAACAGAAGCTCAAATATTGTACTTTTTTTTTGTGTTTCCACTACAGTATAAACTATAAAGTTCAGTATTGAAATTCTACATTTTATGTTATTAAGAGAAACCCATAATATTGTATTTATGGTATTTTCACTACAGTATATTAATACACTTTCAGTATATTACCAAAATTGTAAAATTTAGTATTAAAATATAGATTTTATATTAATAAAAATAAGGCTTAATATTGTTGTTGTGTTTATTTCTACAATAGTATATTAGGCAATTTGTAGTATTTTACCAAAATTTTCAAAATCATGTATAAAATTCAAATTTTCAAACAAAATATTGTTTGTTTTTTTTTTTTTTTGTATTTTCACTACAGCATTTTTATACATTTTTGGTATACTACCGAAACTAGAAAAATTCAATATTAAAATTGTAAACAAGAGGCAAAGATATTATTTCTTTTCTTGGTACTTTCACTATAGAATAATCTTATGTATATTATGAATACATTTTTCAATTCAATACAAAAAAGTGTAAGGAAAGTTCAAATATTGTTGTATTCTTTTGGTTTTAGTATTGCAGTATATTATTATATATTAGGTATGTTATCAAATTGGTTTAATTCAGTAATCAAATACTTAATAACATTTCTAGGTGCTTTCATTGCAGTATATTGATACTTCTTCACTATTGTTTTCTTAATAATAATTACCTATGTCAAGTACTTTATGACATATTAATTGTGAAACAAGTTGAATTGAACAACTTAAAAATGTGTTTTTCTTGTCCGTGCAAAGAAATCAAAAAGTATTGAATTAAATTAAGCATTGCTTGGCTTTAATGAAATAATTTGATTGAGCAGCAAAGCAATTGATCAAATATTTCAATCAAATTTTGCTGCAATTTGCAAACAATTTTGCAAGGCAAGATAAATTATTTGCTCGCATTTTTTTTTTGTTTTTTTTTTTTGTGTTGTTCGCAAAGACAATGCAAAAATGTGTGTGTGTGTGTGTTTGTGTGTGTGTGTGTGCTGCTTTGGCACGTCAAATAATTAAGTCAATTTATCATTAACCTAACGCAAGTTTCTATGCCACCCAATTGCTGGCACCCGCATTGACATCTTGGCCTCGTCGTCGTCTCTAATGGCAGCTCGTTAAATTTATTGCGCATACGCCCCCGTGTGCCATGTCTGCCATGCACCTGAGCGTAGACAGCGGCATTCACTTAGAGACACAGACAAGCGAGAGATAGATAGAGAGAGAGAGAGAGAGAGAGAGAGAGAGAGAAATTGTTATAAAAGTGTGCGATTTGCGTTTCACGAGCTGCTTTAAATGTTAAATGCGTAAATTACGGCGCACGTGCCACAGCCATTGACTGTGACTACCACAGTGACTGTGATACTGTCACTGTGACTGTGACTCTGTGCCTGACAGTTGCCCACACACACACACACACACACACATCGAATTGGGGGCGTGCAAGCTGGCAGCCTTTTGCTTTTGACGGCAAACAAATGCTTTGATATTTATTGCCCAGGCCCGACAGCCAGTCAGCCTGACACTCATCGTCTCTACTTCTTAGCTCACTTTCCCCCCTTTTGAGTTGTGCCACCGTCACACTCAGTCACACACTCAAAGTTTCACTCGAATTTCGGGGCGTGGCGGCTTTAAGTGTGGCCAGCCATTTAGCAGCAGTAGCAACCGAAAGTGAAATCGCACATTCAACGACATAAATTATGTTTAATCACACGCAGAGTTAACCAACTGTCAACAATATCATGCGATCGAATAAAACAACTTATAGCTACTCTCAGACTTCGCATTATCACATATTAAACAAGTAAGAAAGCTACAATCGAGTGTGCTCGACAGTGAGATACCCGCTACCCATTTTTGAATAAAAGCAAAATATTGCGGAATTATTTTCAAAATATACCGAAAATACTACAAAATACTGCAAAATCTACCAAGTGGTATATTTGGTATATCGATATAGTACCAACCACATTCAAAATATACCATAGACAGCACAAAATGTACCAGATTGTCGGCCAAAGCAACTGGGACCCCTAGTAAGTAAGCGTTTTAGCCCATACAAAAGTATTTCTTCAATAACTTCTACAATTTTTATCTGATCGCAACCAAATAAATACTATTGTTATTAAAATTCGCAGCACTAGATTTAAAATTACGCTAATTATTTGATTTTTTTGATTTGCGGGGGCGGAAGTGGGCGTGGCAAAAATTTGAAACAAACTTTATCTGCGTGCAAACATAACAAATGCTGTCGAAAAAAAATTAAAACTCTATCTCTTATAGTCTCTGAGATCCAATGTTTCATACGTACAGACGGACAGACAGACAGACGGACATGGCTAGATCGTCTCGGCTGTTGGCGCTGATCAAGAATATATATTCTTTATAGGGTCGGGGATGCCTCCTTCTACCTGTTACATACATTTCCTGCCGGCACAAAGTTATAATACCCTTCTACCCTCTGGGTAGCGGGTATAAAAAGCCCAAGCAAAGTGAGAGATAATATACGGATGGAGGACGCTCTACTCTTCACACAGTTTGAGGCACTAATTAGATCGTTCAACATTTTCATGCATTTTTCAATGGAAGATGGAGTTACATACATATCTCATGCTCATGCTTATGCTCATTCTCATTCTCACTGTCGACACAGACCTTTTAACCCTTATCATATAAATCGCAGGCACTTCCCCCAACAAAAATGGGTTAACGCATAGCGCACTAACGGGTCACGCTTGAATTGCCCTTGGCAAGCATTTTTGGTATTTTTGGTATTTCGGTAATTTTGGTGTTTTGGCTTTGAGACCATCAACGAGGGTTTTTGTGCCAAACATTGTGTGACCACCATCGTCAGCATCGCCCTTTAGCCCGTGTTATTATGTGCACTCTGTGCGCTGGGCCCTGTAATTTATTTATGGCCACATAATAAATCTGTGCATAAGACATCGCCTTGCCCAGCGGTCAGAAGAGTGCCCCAAGACATCGACTCAAACAGCAACTGAGACAAAAGGGTGCACAACGCAAATGAGACAGACTAAGAGAGAGAGAGAGAGAGAGAGCGTAAGAGACTTTACTGTTTGCCACTTGTATCATTTTAATGCTTTCTCTTGCTTTTGTGATGCTTTACTGCAGTGTTGTTAATAGCCATGCGGCGACACTACGAAAGCTACAGCACTCCCCTATCTACACTGAAAGAAATAATTGACCACAAGCCGGAAAAGAAATCCCAATTTTACCGAGTAATTTATGTAATATATATATATTTAAAATAAAATCAAAACACACATAAATTAATCAGTCAAATTTATATATATTTTTTGCATATTATACACTTAAAAAAAAATATACCAGTTTCTTAAATCAAACAGAATTGTGGTCTTCAAAAAAAGAATACCTTTTTAAAATTAAGAACATTACTCTAAAAAATACTAAATTCACAAAATAAGTCCAAAAATACTAAATTTAGATTAAGCAATTTATATACGCACTTTTTAAACCATAACTGTGAGTATAACGACTAAAATATTGATTTTATAACTTATTTGTATTTAGCCAACAGCTATTTAATAAAGATTTCTGCTCTTAAATTCTAAAATTGTTTACAACAAATACTTGCACTTATTTGAAACGTATATATATTTTCTATTTATAATCAGTATATAGAGGTCGTGAAGTTCACTGCGTGCAAATCTTTAATATCAACTTAAAACTAACTATAAGAGAGAGTGAGAGATAGAGAGAACGACTTTTGATGAGATGAATTGTGTCTATAATCAATAGGTGCCTTACATTGTAGTTATTTACATTTCAGATACTGCAAAAATTTCCAAACTTGTGTCGCAATTTGCATTATTATTTCCTCTTCTCGTTTGCCTTACTTTCCGTATTTTAAGTATTATAAATCGTTATCATCATCGTAATCAAAAAAAAAAAAAAATCAATTGTGCCTGATCACAATGTATGTACACAGCGTCAAAATACTTGAGCTTGATTAAAATCACCTATTAAATACCAAAAATGAAATACGTGAAAACTTTGGTATTTTTATGCTCATTTTCATTCCGAGTTAATATTCTCAGTATGCAATTGCAAGGATTCCCCTTTTTTGTACAAATTGTCAATGTGACTTTTAGTTCAAGCAATGAACTGATAACTGAAATGAGTGATTCAATTAATGCCAACGTAAGCTAAACGTGACTTTACTTGAGACTGAATGCATCTGCCAACTCGAAGATACCCTGTATTACACAGTGATTAATAACAATGTCAACTTGATGATAGCAAAAATTATATTTCAGTGTATTTTTAAGACATAAATATTTACAGAATTTAAGCCTTAATTTTTCTAAATTCCATAATTATTTAGAGACATCAGCAATTTCTCATTTAAATGGGAAGCAAAACTCAACTTATTTTCGAAAACAAATATTAGAAAATACGTACAGAAAAAACTTCGCTTAAATTATTCAACTGCCCTGGAGAAATGTTTTCTTGTGATGCCTCAAGTTTGCAAACAGCAATGTGATTTTTTTATAACGAATATATTAATACACTTGCATTTGCTATTGGGAATTATTAAAAACTAAAAAAGAAAATAAAAGAAGATATAATAACAATGATATTGATAATGGTAATGATAATGATAATGATAATGATAATGATAATGATAATGATAATGATAATGATAATGATAATGATAATGATAATGATAATGATAATGATAATGATAATGATAATGATAATGATAATGATAATAATAATAATAATAATAATAATAATAATAATAATAATAATAATAATAATAATAATAATAATAATAATAATAATAATAATAATAATAATAGTAATAATAATAATAATAATAATAATAATAATAATAATAATAATAATAATAATAATAATAATAATAATAATAATAATAATAATAATAATAATAATAATAATAATAATAATAATAATAATAATAATAATAATAATAATAATAATTCTGAAGCTAAGTTCAAACGTTTAATAAAATTAATGAGCCTGAGTTGTTGCAACTTCGAGTGCAACGTATTACGACAATCTCTCTTCCAAGCGTGCCTTTTAACCTTTGCCATTAGGCAAGATAACCCTTATTCGCATACATATGTATATGCGATTGCCTTTGTTCAATTCGCTATAAAAACGCTCATACTCGATTTAAGCGCACTACAGTCATATTTCAAACCTCAACGCGATGATTCCGCTTAGTGTTTTCATTTTCGCGATCGTTCTCCACTCTTTTGCATCTGATGGAGCAAATGGAAGTTGCAGTATTGAATTTCAATCTCCAATGCCTAAAATGGTTGTTCACTTTGGCTCAAAACATTTGTTACGCGAGACACCCGTTACATTAACCGGAGAGCTGTATGAGAAATATGATATATACTGCAAACATGGATTTCAAGTGTAGGTTTTACCTTACCATATCTAATAACTTTATCATTACAAAGGCAATTCCTAATGCATCGAATAGCATGTGATGTTTATATTGTATACATAGTCCAATAACTTTCTTTATTAATTTAGACCAAATTACGAAAGTACCATCAACCAGCATATAGAACTGAATTGTAGATATAACGGGAATTTTCACATGACCCTTGCAAATTATGGCGATGTGAGACCAGATCTGTTATACTGTTTAGGTTCACAATCGAGTCGAATGTATGAAAGTGTTACAAAGTTGCCCGATTGTGAAAATGAGATGACTATTGTTGCTGGAGATGATTTCAAAGAGCTGGGCTCTTTGAAGAACTTTGCCATTTGTTACGATTTACTAAAAGCGAAGGTGCCTACACGGCATATCCATCGAAGATGAAAATTATTGAAAAGGTATATAAATTGAGGGCTATAAACAATGCTTCAATAATTTAGCTAACGATTCTCATTTTGCGCAGACACAAATCGGACAACTGAATAGCCTCGGTCTCGATATCGAAGTCTCTTCGACAAACGCCATGTTCAATTTGATCAGGTAATGTTCGAATGAATAATAATACACATATTTATATCTGCTACCCATAGGGTAGAAGGGTATTATAACTTTGTGCCGGCGGGAAATGTATGTAACAGGTTGAAGGAGGCATCCCCGACCCTATAAAGTATATATATTATTGATCAGCGCCAACAGCCGAGACGATCTAGCCATGTCCGTCTATCCGTCTGTCTGTCTGTCTGTCCGTCTGTCCGTATGAAACACTGGATCTCAGAGACTATAAGAGATAGAGTTGTAATTTTTTTCGACAGCATTTGTTATGTTTGCACGCAGATAAAGTTTGTTTAAAATTTTTGCCACGCCCACTTCCGCCCCCGCAAATCAAAAAAATCAAATAATAAGCGTAATTTTGAAGCTAGAGCTTCGAATTTTGGTATATATAATAATAACAATAGTATTTATGATTCCTGAATATTTGGTTGCGATCAGAAAAAAATTGTGGAAGTTACTGGGGTTGCTTTGGCCGACAATCTGGTACATTTTGTGCCGTCTATGGTATATTTTGAATGTGATTGGTACTATATCGATATACCAAATATACCATTTGGTATATTTTGCAGTATTTTGTAGTATTTTCGGTATATTTTGAAAATAATTCCGCAATATTTTGCATTTATTCAAAAATGGCTATGGCTAAAAATGGTATCTCACAGTCGAGCACACTCGTCTGCAACTTTCGTACTTGTTATATAATAAAATATATTTGATATACTATAGCACAACGGACATATTAAACGCATTGCAAAAGGATAAACAACTGAAGCAATTGTTTGGCGCTGAGACCTTTGAGTACACAAATCTGATACAGGACAATGCATTCAAAGGCGATTTCGATGAATCGAGTATGGCTGTGAAAATGCTAAACATTGTCTGGTTGCGTGCTCTGCGTTCGGGCAATTGGCGGCATCTGCTCAATGCCCTCGATGTGGCCAATCTCAATGGCAAATATGATGTTCGCATTGGCGTCTCCGGTGTGGTTCAACTGCCGATGCTGCAGTCCTGCAATGTGACCCAGCAAATGTTACTTGAACTGCAAAATGGCGATACAGTCGCTGTGCCATCGCACATTTGGGCGCACATTCGTCACCTGCCACAACAGTCGGAGGCATCGAACCAAAATGCCACAAATAATGATGAGTTTGTTGCCATCGCCCACAATTCACCATTTGTATGTGCACATGTTATTCGACGCATTCCACAATATCGCAGCATCTAATCTCGTGTGTGATATTTTTTTTTTTTTTTGTTTATAGGTAACTAACGATCAGCGACAAGAATTGTGCAACAGCATGTGCCACGAGGTGCCCTGGCTGAAGGACAGTCTCTTCATGAAGCTGCAAAATTATCCCATCTACGGTGTCGTTCAGTGTTGTCGCGTCGCCGACGTTGTTGATAAGCTCGAGAATTTCCCCAAATCAAATGGGTCGCCTCCTTCGCTGGATCTAACTTTTCTGCCCTCGCCTCCTTCACCGAAATTCGCGGTTCAAGATGAAAATGATGATGAAATTGATTAATTCAAATTGCATTTACTAACAGCTTTGGCGAAAGTCTGCCACAAACATTCAAATGCAATTTATTGCGCATAAAATTTTAGAATTTCTGTAACAATTGTTGAAAAATGCATTAAATAGTTGTACAAAACTGCACTTTGAACGTTGAAGACAATTCCTTATACATATATTCAATGATTAAGTCAACGATTTGTTGTGCTACAAAGGCAACTTGATAAGTTGATAATGATTACGTCTCAAGCATTCTCGATTAGCTGTCGACTTTGAGTCATTTGGCGGTTAAGCTCTCTGGACTGCGATTATGCATAGCCAGCTTTGTATTATAACCGCTTGTGTGTGTCTGAGTGTGTGTGCCTGAGTGTGTGTGTCTGAGTGTGTGTGTCTGAGTGTGTGTGTGTGTGTGTGTGACCTAAGACGCTTTAATTGCCATAAGCCGCAAACTGTGTAACCTCAAGGCCCGCCTCAATGGATTAAATTTATGATATTAGTTTGATTCCGACTAACCAAAAAGACGTTTACACAACACAAATTGATGGCAGCCATGAATTTGACGTGTGGCACGCGGCTGATGGCCGGCAAAAGTCATGTTGCCAAGTTGCCAAGTTGCCACTAACCAAATGACAGGCGACAAATGCGTCAAGTTCACAATGCCGCCCACGATGCTCACGAAATAATTTATATATGCTTTTTTAATTCATTTAGAAAGTTAACCCAAAAAAAACTCCAACAACGAAGAATCAAAAACAAGTAGGAAAGCTACAGTCGAGTGTGCTCGACAGTGAGGCCCCTAGTAAGTAGGCGTTTTGACCCATACAAAAGTATTTCTTTAATAACTTCCACAATTTTTATCTCATCGCAACCAATCAGGTTTGTGATCAGGAGTCACAAAGATTATAAATCTTAATGTATATCCTAAAATTCGCGACTCTAGCTTTATTAGTAAGCTTGTTATTCGATTTTTGTTGATTTTCGGGGGCGGAAGTGGGCGTGGCAAAAATTTGAAACAAACTTGATCTGCGTGCAAATAAAACAAATGCTGTCGAAAAAAAATTAGAGCTCTATCTCTTATAGTCTCTGAGAACCAGTGTTTCATGCGGACAGACGGACAGACAGACAGACAGACAGACAGACAGACAGACAGACGGACATGGCTAGATCGTCTCGGCTGTTGGCGCTGATCAAGAATATATATACTTTATAGTGTCGGAGATGCCTCCTTCTACCTGTTACATACATTTCCTGCCGGCACAAAGTTATAATACCCTTCTACCCTATGGGTAGCGGGTATAAAAAAACACCCCACACTGACTGTTGCCAGATGCAAAGTTATACCTTTTTGTTTTTGTTTTTAGTAAGAACTTGGCACCGACTTGTTAGTCGGTATTTCTACTGGTGTAGGACAGCTATAGAAGAGTCACATTTTCAAATATACCACAAATATATTCAAGTATGCCAAAGGCTTTATTACGATCAATATCGATATGGTATTACATGCCAAATATACGACAGAGTACAAAATATACCAGCAAAATTGAATGAAACTTTATTTGCATGCAAATGTAACAAATTTTGTAAAAAAATATATATGTATATGGGCAATTCCCCGGGTCGCGAACGTACGTTCGTACGAATTAAATTAAAAAATAAAATTGAAAACTAACATTTCCTGAAACTTTTTTTTTGCTTTTCGATAGCATTTGTTTAGCTCTTTGGTTAGTGTAAATTATGGGGCTCATCGATTTTAAATTTTCATAATATTTAAAAAAAACATGCGGTCGCGAACGTACGCAAAATGGAAGTTGACTTTGGCTTAATCTAGTAAAATGCAAAACTCTGCGAATTGAGATGGAATATTCTAAAGCAATAACTATTCTTTTAAAATAGATGCATGTAGCTTTCTATCAAGTCTATTCCCAAGAAAATATCTCCATTTATTTATTTTTAATTGAATTTAGTTCCGGTCGCGAACGTACGGGTCGCGAACGTACGATTTTTCCATGTTGCTTTTTTTATTAATTTTAATTTTTTTTTCCACTATTTTTTTTTATGAATAACTTCATATTTTTTAAAAATAAACGGATTTAACTCAATTTAATGTGTTTAATAGCATTTAAAGCAAGAAATTAATTTTTTTTTTAAATATGACCCCAGTTATGTGTTGTTGAGCACAGTGGTAAAAATCTTGGTTTTTGCTAGTGACCAAGCCTTTCTTTTTATTTTTTTTTTATTTATTTTTATTTTTTATCCATCTAAGAATTTGTATATGCTTATTGAACAAATAAAAGCAAAAATTAAAAAAAAAAAAATACTTTCGGTCGCGAACGTACGCTACTTTGAAAGTCAATAAAAAAAGATTGGTTAGACTAAGCTCAACGATTTTTTATATATAATATATTTATCCCATAATCACTTAACACGTAAAGTTTCATCCACCTGCTTGCACTAAATGCGAAGCAATTACAATAAAATGATGTTTTCGGTCGCGAACGTACGATTACAAAATGGATCAGAAGCAAAATACAATTTAATAGTTAATTCTACATTTTTTTTTGTCTCTTTGCTTTTTTCTCTTCTTATTGGATTGCTATAAAGAGATTTGGTCCAAAAATTGCAAACATATCTTAAGTTTTCCTTGTGAAATAATTAAACAAAAAAATGCATTTAAAAGTGCCTAAAAATTAAAAAATTACATTTTTTCAGTTTTCAGGCAATTTTTTTATAAAAACAAATAAGATTTGCTATAGATCCATTGTATTATGAAAATTTGGATATTTCTTTATGACATTATACAAAAAAATACGATGAATGTGCAGATTTTTTTTTTCGGTCGTGGTTTACCATTTTCAGGAATTGCCCATATACATATATCCATCTTTTATAGTATCTAAGATCAAGAAGTTTATATGGACAGACAGACAGACAGACGTATATGACTATATCATCTCAGCTGTTGATATATCGACTTTATGGGATCGGAGATGACTCTTTCTCCCTCTTATTTACATTTCCACCAAGCACAAAGTTCTAATACCCTTCTACTATATAAACCGTCTGAAACATCTACGCATATAGTAATAAGCCATATTTATGAATTTCGAAAGTAGTAAAAACTTCACAAGAGCTCAGAAGTTAAACCATTTCGAGAAATATGTGTTTGATAGTAAATATATTAAGAAATGTATTTAAAATTATATTTGATATGATTTTTAGCTTAATTGTCGTTGTCTAAACATAATACTGACAAAGTATCAATAGCAAAAATGAACACATTATTATTTTGGGTTACTCGAAATAGTTGCGACTTGTTGTTGCTGTTGCTGTTGTTGTTGTCAACATTCATTATTTTTAAGGTTTTATTTATATATATATATAATATTTTTTTTTTTTGGGTTTTTGTCTTGTCCTCCACTCACGTTTTTGATTTTCACGCTCTTCGTCTTGGACACCACAGTTTTCTTGCTATGTCAGTCAGTCAGTCGTTTTGTTTACTTTAATGCTTGATTTATGCGTCGCAGCTAAATGAGAAACCACTTAAGCATTGCGTCCTGTTCCATTCCTGTCCTGACCCGGCTCCGGTTGTCTTAACACTTGTGCATAATTTTGAATGCCTCAAGTTTGCAGCATTATTCTTCGATGGGCGCTTAATCAAACGCACTTGTAATATCCCGTGTATAATATAACTTTAACAATTTGTTTTGCCCCCTCAAATCCATTGAATGCCTCCGGATTCGGAGTATACACACTTCGAAAACAAAAAAAAAACAACAACAAAAACAAAAAGCGAGCGAATAATTGGGGTTTGGGATTTGGACGTTTTACGACTTCATTTGGCGTTACGTGATATTGCAAATAATGAAAAGCCGCCGCAGCGGCAACGGCAACAGCTAAAAACAAGCAAAGTGCCGATGCTCGACTACCCCATACCCTGTATCGCTTAGTTGAATGCAACACTCAATAATGTTTGTAAATTATCTGTTATCTATTACACTTTGCTACTACATTATTATCAGAGTAACAAGCAAAAAGGTAGAACAAACAACAAAAAAAGGAAAATAAAGCAACAGCGTTAAAATTGTGGAGAAGGTGAACAAGGGTTTTTGAATGGGGGCGAAGAGCAGCAGTAGAAAAAGGCCAAGGGCAAGGGGAGTGGGAGGGGGAAGGTGAGTCTGCGCTTACTTCCGGTTAACTGTAAGTGTGTGTGTGTGTAACGGGGTGTCGGTTCGGTCGGTCGGATGTGTTGAGGCCGGTTAAAGGGAATTTAAGTAAAACATAAACGCAAACGGAAATCACCAAAAAATTTAGCGATTTTTGGCACGCGACTTTACACGCAGCTAAAAACAACACCAAGTGTTTGCTTGTGTGTGTGTGTGTAGCACACTGACACACTAACTGACTGCACAACAGCAACAGCAACAAAGGCCGAAAAACAAACAAAATTGTTAACAAAACGCAAAAGAAATACGAAAATACAAAAGCTGAGTGAAGCAACTGTTTTGCCTGTTTTGCTGTCGAGGTGCCGCTGGGGCTAAAAGAGGCGTGGCTGGCGCCTCCTTGTGCAAACAAACAATGCAACAACAACAACAACAACAAGTTACAACAGGAATATGGCAACAAACAAAAACTAAAAGGAAACAAGACCAGGAATACAAAATACAGAATCTATTAAACAGCAGACAACTGAATACGAGGGATAGATACTCTTCGAGACGCATCGATATATTATCGATAAATGTTTATTATCAACTTTGTAAATTATGTCTATCGATGTAATACTGTTGTCGTTAAGTTATCGATAACTCGCTCAGTGACGTATATATTGAACAGTGCTTTATTTACTCTCCTGAAATGAGAAATATGTATATCGATATGTTATCGATATCGTTGCAATCGATTTTACAGAACCCAATGCCAGAAAATTGTAAGTTATGAGCACTGCAAGCAAATCTATCGAAAACAAGATTTCATATTTCAATACAAAACGATATTCTTGCTTACTAATTTATCGATAATAATATAGCAGGTAATTTCATTTATACATATTAGGGAAAAGCATACAAAGCAGGCACTAAAAATATATATATATATATAAATAAAACGATAGTAGGTAATCGATAGTACGCACACTAATGTATCGATAACAATAAGTAAGGTAATTCTCTTAAATTGCGTTAAGCACTTTAAGAGTATCTAAACTAGAACCAAGCTCTGAACGAGTAAAAATCTCAATGAAAATAAAAAAAACATAGTTAGCAAAATAGTACAACGAACCAATTTAACGATAACAATAGATAAAGTAATCCTATTGATATGCAATAATTACTTTTAAAACAGCTACAAAAAAAAAGCATCGAAGCACTGAAAGAATATAAATGCCTCGTGGAAATTAAAACGATAGTACAAAATTTATCGATACCAATGTTTAGGGTAATTTAGTTAATATCTGCAAACGTTTGAAACATTTTAATGAAACGTAAAGCACGTTTAAAGTAACTACCAACCATTAAAGGAGTAAAAATGCCGCAGGAAAATGAAAACGTTGGCAATCAAATACAAACATGTTGTGTTATCGACACATTTATCGAAAGTTAGCCAGAGTACAGTTGCCGCTAATGGTGTTAGTGTTAGATTTGGAATCTGCACATTTGCAATTCGGAGGCTTTGGCTTTGGCTACCGCGTTAAGCGTTAGTATCGGGTGTAGGATTTTGGATTTGGGTTTGGCAAAGAGAAAATTGTTGAAATTTGCCAAATATTTGCCTCCACAACAGCTGGCAATGCGCTCCGGGGGAAGCCATCGACGTGGCACCGTGACCCTTACTTCACCTCACCTCACCTCAACTCACCTCACAGCAGTTCCCAGTGGTCGTCACGCCCGCAACGTAAAGCGGCGCGTGCTCAACTGCATCACAACAACAACAATCGAGAACACACACACACAAACACACACACACACACACACTGAGAGAAGGTAAACGCGATACGGGATTCATGATGTTTTCTGTTTGCTTTCTTCTTTGCTGTGCAAGTTTCAACGTCGAGCTCTGCTTGACTGCGATGTGAGTGTGTTTGTGTGTGTGTGTGTGTGTGTGTGTGTGTGTGTGGGGCAGCCTATTCTCGGTTTTTTTTTTTTTGGCACATGTACCGTTATTTTCGTATTCGTATTCAGTTGAGAAAGGTATTAAACCGGAAAAACACGTTGCACATCGATGTATTCTCTGGTGGTGACCCACCCCATTTGGGGGTGCTCCCTTCTCCAGTGCCTGTGTCACCACTGAAGCTGAAGCGGGACGTGTATTTACGTGGACTGTGAATCGTATCCGCCAATCGTATTGCGCCCACCTGAATGACCAAAAATGCTAGAAGAGCAATGCCCCACATACTCGTATTAGGCTCTTCTTACGACACCAAATGAGTATTGAATGCAAGTGCGAACGAGAGAGAGAGAGAGCGATATAGAATGAGTACAGTGAGTGTCCGGCAAAGTTAATTAAAAGTGGGCACAGGCGAAGAAATTAGTTAATTAATATAAAATTCAATTAGATGGAAGATGGGAGAAGTGAGCGAGAGAGCTGCGGCCCTCCAATTAGGTTATCAAATGAGCGCCTCGAGCGTCTCCAAAGCGTTGCAGGACATTCGAGAGGACGTGACACCATTAACACACACACACACACACACACAAAGCGAGAAAGAGAGAGAGAGAGAGGGAGAGCAAAGTGAAACGTGTCCAAGCCAAATGAAGCGGACACAGCAACCACATTGGACCTGCACTTGGACATTTGCATATCACAAATTGATAGAGCGCGATTTCGGAGGCAAAGATGTGACCAAGAATTCCCATGCGACATTATTTACGAAGAATGAATACCAAGAATTGAGAAATTAACATTTTGTAATAACTAAAATAATATGCATTATAATAATAGAATATTTCAATTTGGTTACAACTTAAAAGCATCGTTGTTCTTTTTCCTGCTTTCTACTTTGCACTCACATCAATCTGCAATCAGTCAAATGTGGACAAATTGCAGCTGCATTGACAACAAATCCCAAACACACACACACACTGATTTGGCTTTTGGCTACTTTTCTCTTCTTTTTTTGTTGGAAACTACAGGAGAGATTAAGTGCAAGAAGAAACCACATCTATCTAAAAAGTTTTGTCCATTTGTTTATTGCTTAACTTTTATCTCAGGCTCAATGGTTGTGGCAAATGTCTAGTTGAAGGTCTTTTAATTTCATTTGCTATTTTATCAAACAATATTCCATTCAATTTGACGATAAAATGTTACAGCTTTCTGCTTGGTTAAGAGTTTTCACAATTGCATTGCCAAATTCTGTCTGCTCGACTTCTGAATGCCCTGTAAATTAAATTAAATATTTTCAATAAATACGAATTATATTTCTAAGGAAGATTTTATATTCTTCGAAAGTTTTATAATAAAACTCAGTAAATAAACCCATGTGCCAGTCAAATATAGTTTATATCGACTCTTGGATAACATACTCTTGTATATACTGCATATCTTTGTCCCATCTACGTAACCAGAAACCGCAAAATATTGTAGCAAATGTTCAAAACGATTATCATAAAATTGCCTCTGTGTAAGTGTGTGTGTGTGTGTGTGTGTGGGGGAGGGGGGGTTGTTGAGTAAACGATTTGTAGTGAAATGTTTACAACAATTTATGGTACTTACTCATGGTACAGAAAAACGACAAAAACGAAAACAACAGTAAGAAAGCTACAGTCGAATGTGCTCGACTATAAGATACCCGCTAGCGATTTTGAGTGGTATTATTTTTAAAATATACTACGTTAACATACCACATAAATACTAACAATAAGTTGATATAGTAATACATTCAAAATATACCAAGAAGTGCATAATATACCAGACTATCAGCCAAAGCAAACACTAAAAATATGCTAAAAGTTTTATTTGGTATATTTATATAAGAGTACATTCAAAATATACCATATACATAGTAGAAGATTGTTAGCCAAAGCAATTAAAAAAACGTATAAGTATTTCTTAAATAACTTCTACAATCATAACTGATGTATTGTTATTCGATTTTTTTCGATTAACGAAGGCGTAAATAAGCGTGAAAAAATTTGAAACAAATTTGCTTTGCGTGTAAACATAAGAAGTGTTGTCGAAAAAGAATTATATCTCTATCGCTTATAGTCTCTGAGATATAGATGTTCATACGGACAAACGGACGGACGGACAGACAGACGGACGCTGATCTAGTATGTATGATGCTTCCTTCTGCCTGTTGCATTCGTTTCGTGCAGGCACAAAGTTATAGTAATACCCTTCTACTCTTTGGGTAGCGGGTATAAAAAGAGAAACAGATGGCCAAATGTCTGCGGCACTCGAGTTTTGCCACGCAGTTTGGTCAATAGCAGGGGAATACCAACAACAACCACAACAGCAACAACCACAACGAGAAAAAAAATAGTAAAAATAAATAAATTCTGATTTGAAATGCTTATGAAGGTCAAGCTGAGCAAGCTGAGTTTGGCAATTGACAACAAGTTATAAAACTTTACTTCTTACCTTATCGATCACTTCAACGACAGACAATGGAAATAAACTCGTACTATTTCAATTATGCTATTGAACATTTTGTGTCGCAAGTTATTTGCAAGTTATTTCAATAACTTTATTTGGCAGTTGTTGTTGAGAGAGAGAGAATTTTGAGAGTTGCGAATCTATGCAAATGTAGCACAACTTTTGCAATTATAAAACCGATTTCGAATTGATGAAATAATATTTAATTAACTACAAATGATTGCAAACTTTATTTTTTAGTTTAAATTACCTAATACACTACGCTTTGAGAATATTCAAAAGTAAAGTATATTAAATTCGTATAGCTGTTGTTTCTGCTCTTAGCTAGAACCTGGGCCAATGGCCTGGCCTTTGCCTTGAAGTTGCCGGCGAAAAAGTTCTGACAGTGTGTGTGTGTGTGTATTTGAGTGTGCATTATTTAGTTTTTGTGCAAAGCAAAAAAAGGAACAGGAGAAAGGAAAGCGAATCCTTCTAGTGCTTGCGATTCACTCTTGTGTTTTGTTTACTCCTCGTTGTTGTTGTTGTTGCAATGAATATTTGTTGCTCAATTTTATTGCAAAACTAAAGCGAGCCGACTTTGCCCCGCTTCGTTTTGTAAATGCACAAGGATAATCAAAAGGATTTGCGCCGCATGCACACGAAACGAATGTGTGTTTGTGTGTTTGTGTGCGTGTTGTATTTACTTTGCAACTGTCATAAATATTTGAGTTTGCATTAGAAATTGAAAGCAACTGCAACACGCTGCACCCAAAAGCATCACCTTAAAAAATCCTTTAACACTTTGTGACACGTGACAAGCTCACAAAATCGCATCATTTTGCTGACAAATTCAATAACAACAAATAAAATAAAACAATAACTCTAATGTGTTACTGTAGCATACCAAATATAACTCTTTAAATACACTAAATTAATATACCGTTAAAAATACTAACGAGTAAGAAAGTTGCAGTGTGATACCTAATACTACAGAAATACCGAATATATACCAGAATCTTCGACAAAAAATATTAAAAATATACCAAAGGCTATATTTGGTAGATAGATAGAATACCACATTTACAATATACCATAGTGTACAAAATATACCAGATTGTTTGCATTTGCCATATGATTTTATTAAAAAACTGTAATCTGAAAATATACCAAAAAAATACTACAATTTACTAACGACCATATTTGGTAGCCATTTTCAATAAAACTGTGTTCTGACAATGTACCAAAAAAATACTAAAATATACTAAAGTCTATATTTGGTAGCCACTCCCTATTTTGGATAAAACTACATACTGCAAATATACCAAAAAAATACTAAAATATACTAAAGGCTATATTTGGTAGCCATTTTCAATAAAACCATATTCTGTAAATATACCGAAAAATACTAAAAATATACGAGAGGCTATATTTGATACATAGATAGAATACCACATTTACAATATACCATAGTGTACCAAATATACCAGATTGTTTTCTTTTAACATTTTATTGAAAAACTATACTCTGCAAATATACCAAACAATACTACAATTTACCAACGACTATATTTGGTAGCCATTTTCAATAAAATCATATTCTGTAAATATACCGAAAAATACTAAAAATATACGAAAGGCTTTATTTGGTATATCGATATACTACCACATTTATAATGCAAAAATATACCAGATTCTCGACACGACTTTGACAAATGAAATTATTTCGTAGCAAAACTTTAAACTATTTTTCTGATTACAAACCAATTTTTAGGAATCATAAATGCTATTGTACACTTCTACTGTATAAGATGAGAAGTTTATTTTGTGCCCTTTAGCTGCAAATTTAATTGCTAGCAATTTAGTCATCTCTCTCTCTATTAAACTTTGACATAATAATTTCTTCGAAAATTTGAACAATTTGAAGTGAAAAATTGAACAGGAGCTAGCAAGTAATTCACTTAATTGTGTTTGGAAAAAAACCATGTAAAGTGCTGTTAAAGTTTGCATCGAATCAATATTTAAATGCTGTGCTATTTGTTGTTGCGAAGCATTCTTATTACACATGTTGTAATTGTATTGCATGTTGTTTGTATGATTATTGCTATAGGAGCATATGTATGCAATGCTTACTCAACTGAATCCAATGTTTATTTAACGTATCGATCTTTCGTTTGTGCACTTTAATTACTCTCAAAATTGCGCCGATTATTTATATTTGCCCAATAGAAGTTTTTGTGTAAACTCGCCTTCACCTCTCTCGCCTCGCACTCTTTTTATTTTAATTATAGGTAAATAATATATATTAACAAAATATTTCAATATAATGCTCTGGCGCTTGCATTATTATGATAATTATTATTGTTATTTTTACTAGCAAGCTATACGATTTATACACTAACCAAAAGCATGTAAATTCAATTGACTTAAACAAAGTATGAAAATAATAAAATTAAAAAAGAAAAAATCAAATTATTCACTTAAATCATAGATTTTAAAGCGAAAAGAAAGTAAGCGATCAAAATTGAATATCGAAATGGATTTTTGGTAAGTAAGGTCAGTATATTGGCAGTTCGACTTGGACGAGTTGATTGTGCAAATTGTTTGATTTGGTTTCGTTGGGCACACACTGCGTATGAGCAACCTGTAAAATGCATGTTAAATGTGCACTTTAGTTCATGTGCATACATTTAGTTCGTCATCGTCATCGTTGCTGTTGTTGTTGTTGTTGGTTTTGCTGCCGTTGCTGTTGCAACTTAAGTGCATAAATAAACACATTTTAATTAAATTAAAATAAAATGCATATCGTATGCATTTATTATCGATGTCGATGTCCATATCCGACAGCAGACATTCCAGATTCAATAACGATGATGATGACAATGATGATGATGATGATGATGTTGCAGTTGACCAGCTATTTTACAATACATGAATTTATGCATGTGGTTGTTGCTTTGCCTCATCGCAGTTGCATTTGTAAATATGCGTTGCCTACTTTTCAGCTGCAAGCAGCATACATTACACACACACACACACACACATGTACAGTGAGTTTGTCGGCTTTAGTTTTCAAATCGAATTAGACCCAAGGGTCGAATTGTGCAACATTTTCGATTTCGTTGGGCATGGAAAGTGCAGCGCTCAGGGACCAGTTGAACTCGTTTGCTTTTACCTCCTGTTTCCTGTCCCAGCTAGTTTGGGTTAACACAATTCCCTCGGTGAGTAGCCCCAAATACCCAAAGCCTTCTCTCCAGCCATGCGAGTCAACTAATAAACCTTCTCTCAAGTTAATCACTCTGTAAGGCAGCTGCTCGATTAATGAAATCTTCGCCTTTGCTTTCAAAATTCGCCCCCACCTCCCTCAAAATCATCGTCATCGTCAATTTATCATAAACCAAAAGTTTACCTGCCTAAAAGCTGAAGAGCTGCATTAACAATTCACGAGCAATGTTAATTATCATCGTCAGAAGGCCGCAACAAATCGCTTTGCTTAAGTATCAATTAATTTCGATATTTGGCTGCAAATGCAAATTGTCTAAATTGATATCGGTTTCATGACTTTCCCTCAGCATTTGCAAAGTAAAATTCGTCTTGAATAGAAGAGTATTAAATGTAATTTTTGTATTGAAACTCTAGTCGCATTGTATTTAAAAAAAGTCAGGAATAAGTGTTAAACATTTAAAGAGAACATACATAAATGTGTAAACATAAATTTATGAAAGAGACTTCATCTATCTTTTTCTTTTAATTATTAGCAATTTCAATTTAATATTGTTTCATCCTTCTTTTTTGGTTTAATTTTAAGATTTTTCTATACTTAACATGGGATTATAAATTTAAATTTCAAGATTTTAATTTCGATCTTGATTTATGAGTATATATTTAATAAAAATAATACAAATAATATTGATTTAAGATTTCATTCTTGATTATAGCACGTTTTTTCTTTCAGTCTATGCCCAATAAGTTTTTAAATATTAATCAAAATTTGTCAGTTTACTTACCTTTTTAATTTCAACACGCAGATTTTCACACAATGCGCGTTTAATTCGTGGAATTTAACAATTCGATTCGTTGTAATCTTTTGTATGTTTATTATTTTTATTTCGATCGCGATTTTTCTTATTTTTTTTTTTTTTGTAACGACACTCACAAAAACACTTGAACACTTTTGCAGTAGTGGCCAATTGGAATTAACGCAGACATGATTATGATTGCGATTTGTTGCTTTCTTTTTCTTTTTTTATTTTTGTGGCCTCACACAAAACTCATGCCAATAAACAATAAAACGAACCGAACAACAAAATATATTTTTAATTTGCTAGCAACTCCGCAAAGGGAGTTGGACGACTTTCTCACAAAAAAAAGGCGCGAAGCACAGCGTGAAATGGCAGAGTGACAACAAAAAAAATTCACAAAAAAAAAAACAAAAACGCAAAATGTAAATATTATTTTATTTTGATTCTCAATTTTTTTTCTTCTTCTGTTGTATTGAAATCAGAACGCGCGGCGACGACGACGACGGCAAGAGATTGATATTTATTTATTTTGAATTGGATATTTAAGGACGTAAACGGCAGTTTCAAAATATATACAGACATATATATATTTAGAACGTGTTGTAAGACCGTTTAACCGTTAGCCCGCATAGAAAGTGACGACGATATCGTCGCTGGCCGGCTCATTGGGTCACTGAAGAGCAGAGGCCAGACAGCAGGCCCAGCAGTCAGTCAGCGAAAAACACACGACACGAAGACGCGAAACGAAAACTACGACACGAATAACGGAACAACGAACAACGACGAAAGGAGTTGAAAATATTGCGATGCGATGCGTTGCGTTGCGTTGCGGGAGAGACGCGAGCCACGTTTTGCCCGCTGTAAATACCGACACTGACTGCATTCAGCGTTGTTTTGGCTGGCGCATTTAAGACGCACACACGCACTAGGACACGAGCCACGAAACACGAACCACGACCAACGACAACACAAAAGACGAAGGCGACAACGACAACGACGAACACGAACGTGACGACAACGACACGACGACGACGAACGCACACACGAACACAAACGAAGCACACACAGCTGTTGTTTTGTTTTTTTTAGCATTACACAGGTGCCGAGGCGCAGCATTTGCGCATGATCGGAGAGCAGAACGAGATGCCGAATAACACGCGACAGCAGCAGCAGCAAACAAGCCACAAAATTGGCGCGCAATTTCAATTAGTTGATGTCCTGTCTCCCCCCATCATCTTCTCATCACCGAGTTACGTCTTCTCCTCCTCAATTTCTTAGCCATCGCCGCCGTCGGTCAATGTTCAAATCTGTCTGTTGTCCTCCTTTCCATGGCTTGGCCACATTTAGTTGACTGTGCAAGTTCACGGACTGGCGCTCTGTTTAATTTGGCGTTCAAAGTGCCCACGTCCGGTCCTCAACAACAACAACAACAACAACAGCGGCAGCAAAAAATCTGATCACAAGTCGCCACTTGAGTTCGAGTTGTGCGAGTTTGAGGCGATTTTCCTCGCCACAGGCATTGCAAAACGTTTTTTTGCTTCTTCTTCATTTTTTTGTAGCGGTTGCTTTGCTCTCTGTTGATCTATCAATTTCCAGCTTCCGGTGAAAGGCAAATGCTGGAAAAGAAATTTAAATAAAGTTGATTGAGTTGCAAAAAGCAGTTATACAAAGTCTTTCATATCAATAAATCGCATGATATTTTATATATTTATATATTTATGAAAAAAGTTATACTTTGGTGGGAATTTTGAAAATTATCCGTAAAATTTACTTACTAAGTAAATAATCAATAATTTATACAGAGTTTTATTTTTAGCCAGGCGTATAAATAAAGTTGTAGGCAGCAAACTGACTGATGTAACTTTGGTGAATTGTTAGTTTTTTTTTTTGTGTTAATTATGAGACAACTTGCCTTCAAAGTTGTTCGTTATTTGTTGTTTTGGTGCAGCAGACAGACAGACATTGACACGTTTCGCTAACTGGAAGAGGCGTCAAGTCAATGCTTGATTAAGAACACAACTTCCACATTGTCAAACCTCTTCTCACTCTTCTTCTCTCCCTCCCCACCCCTTTGTGTTGTTGTCTCATCTGCTATTTCTAATAATGAAAAATTGCAACTGATAGCGTTAGTTGAGAGTGGGAGTGGGTTAAAACAACAACAACAACAAGAGAGTTGAGAGTGTGGCAATAACAAAAGCTAGGCTACGATTGCCTTTCAGCTTCGAGTAGTTAGCAACGTAGTAGGAAGAAAGTGAACCACGACAGCTACAGAATAAAAAACAAAAAACAAAAGAGCCACTGCGACTACTACTGAACAATAATAAAGCGAAAGAGTGGGAGAGAGAGAGCGAGAGAGAAAGAGAGAGCAGCAAGTCAGCAGCAGAAATTAAGTCGACTCGACTGTGAGATACCATTTTTAGTAAAAACAAAAGAGTGCGGTATTTTTTTTTTTCTTAAAAAATACCGAAAAAAATACTGAAATACTTATTCATTACTACATTCAAACTATACCATAATAATAAATAACAACGGTGTATTATTTTCAAAAATATACTTAACGCAGCATTTAGTATATAAATATACTACAACATTCAAAATATACCAAAAAGTGTGTGTCAACCCAAGAAATTAAGACCAGAATACATAAAGCACACAAAATAAAGTGTTATAAATAAAATATTGCAAAAAAAAAGACTACATTTAGTATATTGATATACTTTTATATACAAAATATACAATTGAGTAAAATATATACCAAAAATTTGTGTCAACTAAAGAAATAACAAAACGGAAGTTTAGAGTCCAACGTAGCAAAACAGTTGCGTATTATTATTGTTAAAATATGAAGAAAAATATATATATTTAGTACATCAATATATTATATTCAAAATATACCATAAAGTTCAAAATAAAGCAGTTATAAAGTAAAATTGTTGGATACTGTTAAAACAGTATAAATATATATATATATATATATATATATATATAGACAAAAATATACCAAAGACTTCAATTATTAAATCGATATACTATTTCATTCATATAAGTTGTGGTATAAAAAATTCCAAAAATACATGTTAACCTATGTCAACCTACCTTATGAAATGATTTCTTTAATAACAATAAAATGATTTCTTAAATAATAATTACAATAATATATTAAATATACTGCTTTTTGCCTTTAACATACACTTCCTGCTGGCACAAAGCAATAGTTATACCCCTTTAACCTTTAGCAAGTAACGGGTAAAAAGAGAGAAAGAAAAAGAGAAAGGTGCACAAAAAAGGGCGCACAGCATGCACAATGGAATGTCACTCCAAACACCGCCCCCACCCCCCTCCCAAGAGCAGCCCCTCTGTCCGCCCACATGGTGTAAAATGTGGCATTAAAATAAAGGAACACTCTAATAAGGCTGCCTTTTGTTATCGATGCAAAAAAGCGAATGTGAGGGAAAAAAATCATTCATGTTGCCAGTGCGGCAGGCTGCATCTTCAAAGCTCTCTCCCTGTATGTGTGTGTGTGTGTGTGTGTGTGTGTGCCTCAGACACGGCGACAAAAACGAAACGTTGAACGTTGAAAAAAAAATGGCGTTTGAAATTTCCGGCCAAATTGTGAGCGAAGCTTTTTAATATCGTCTGGCAGCTGCGATTCATCAGTAGCAAACTAGCGACTACCACTTTGCTGCACTTGCCACTTGCCACTTGGTGTTGCACTTGCCACACTGTCACTGCCAAGACAGCGGGCTCTCAACTGATTAGCATACCAATTGCACAACGCGTATTACGATATTTCCAATTACCAATTCACGTAACGCAAAAAATTGACCTTTCACCTTTCGCCTGCATGTCAAACTTGTCGTTCACTTTCATCGGAGGTCAAAGTGCCAGCGCCAAGATGTATTGAAATAACACCAAGAACTAAGCGAAGGAATTATATAAATTGCAGAAGAAATTAAAACTGAGTTGAAGCACATATTAAGCAAAAAAACAAGTTAAAGAAGTGAAATTTATAAATAACGAATTCGAATTCGGATTAAAGTCAATCATTTTTGTATTTTTGTTGCATGTTTTATGTCTATAACACAGAATTGCCAAGATTTGCTTATTTATTTCTATTCAATGAAATTTATTATATAAATAAAATTGAAAAATAATGATATTCAATAATGTACGTAAATTTATTCTATAATTTATTTTGAAGCCTTCCAGATATTCGCTTTAGCTTAAATTTGAGTTTGTAAGACCAAAAAAAAAGTCTAGTTGAAAAAGTAGAATATCTTGATTTAAGATTTATCAATGTCAAACAATTTTTGAAATAAGATTTTTAGGTCTGAAGAATTCTTAACTTGGGGTTTTGATGCTTAATTTGCGTTTAAAGATTCAAAACATCTTAATTTAAGATTAAAAAAATGTTTTATTTTGTAGAGCAAATATTAATTAAAGAACTTTTTGATCTGTTCTTGTTTTTTTAAATGTTGGAAATCGTTTCCTTTAAAATTAGAACTTTATTTATGATGTTTGCTGTTGGCTCTTGGGTTCTAGGTGTTAGAATTGTAACTAATATTATTTTTATCTTATTTGTTATAGGAAAATAAACATGAAAGTGTAAATCTATGTTTTTTTTTTTTTTTTTTGTTGAACAATCTGAATGTAAGATATTAAAACTGAGTTGAAGCATATATTAAGCAATAAAGAAGAAGGTAAATTTATAAATAAAGAATTCGAATTCTGCAAAATTCACAACTTAAAGATTTTAGAATTGGATTGAAGTTAATCATTTTTGTATTTTTTAATCCGGAATTTAGATTTTGCTTCTTGCTTCAGTTATCTTGAATTTCATGATTAGGCAATCTACATTTTTTATATAATTTCTATCCTGATTAAAGACATCATAGAATCTTGATTCAATTTGCATTTATTTTACAACTTATAATGTTTATATTCCCTGCTTTAAATTCCGATTAAGAGCCCAAGCTCAAGATGGTCGAATAATAAAGCTAATTTTGCAGCAACTCGATTGCAGTTGTTTCAGCGTCAAATTGGGTTTTAGTGTAACGTGACTTCCAAGGAGGCCACGCCCATTGATTGCATTGTGAAATGCAAATGGCACAACAGAAATATAGAAAGGTGGAAGGAGGGGAGAGAAGTTTGCAGCTGCATTGATGTAATATGTATGTTGATTAGGGAGCTGAGAACTGAGAGTTGAGAACTGAGAGGAAGATGACTTAGTCAATAATCAAATGTCAAAGCAAAATGCAAGTGACTTCAACTTAAACAACTGATGCCGGGTGTTAATGCGCTTACAACTGA